>VYZR01117687.1:0-17189 GCA_013400675.1 Oxylabes madagascariensis | reverse complement strand
CAACCAGCAAAGATAATGGACCCCTGCTAGCAGCCGACCATCACTAACAACTCTGTCTTATCAGGAAGCAACTTGTCAGCCAAGTCTGCAGATTAGAGGGACAGCCAAAAGCCAGGCAGATATAACAGGCATAGATCAATTTAGTCAGGTGTTGTCCAAAATCCAGTGGCAACAGAAGTAGTAATGCAAGTTACCACTTCTGAGGCAGGAACAGGAAATAAAAATAAATTTTTAAAAATCCAGTCAACATGCATGAAACCAGAATAGGCAACTAAAGATTACCAAGAAAGACCACTGCTATGTTTTCAGTAAAAAGGCATAAAATGGGAAAGCAAGAACAATGAAACATGGACAGTTAGATCAGTCCCCACTACCAATAGTCTCTACTAAATTTCAACAACTGAGGTTATTTATACCCTTTTATAGTTAATTAAGGACTCCAAAATTGAAAGTTTCATAGCCCTGAATACTTAAGTGTTTCAATAATATGAAATAGGGAATATTAAAGTGGGACAACTTTTACAGACACTGCTGCATGATTTCTTCTTGAAAACAAGGACATCAATTCTAAGGATGGATTCTTACTCGAGTCAGTATCTGCCATCATCAGCACGTCTCCTAAAAGAGGTCAGCAAATAGCCTGAGCCTGTAGCTACTTTCAATAAACACAAGCCTAAGATGAACCAAAAGCATCACAATATCACACCTCCAACTTGGCAACAGACTCAAGATGTCACTCCGCAAACTGCTCTGGGATACAAGGAGTCAGTAGAGTCCCACAGCAGCCCCTCAGTTCTCTGCTTTTTGGTAGATTTAGCAAGAAGGGGTCATGCTGTTCACAGTACAACCCAAAGCAAACCCTTCCCTTCAACACTTTTTCTGAGCACAGGTGTGACAACTGCAACTGAGCTGTGTTAGAGGATCTGCTTCTGAAGAGACATAAGCCAAGGAAGACAAACTTAATATACAGAAATAGATGCATGAATGAAACAAGCTTCCAAAAAAAGCCAACAGCAACAGACCAGTCTTGACAGGGAGCATTAATCACTTCCTTAAAATACAAAACCTGGGTAAGTGGCAATAGCTTGTATGGTAAAGACAAATTATTTTCCAGGTGAGCAATACTAGTTACAGACAGCACAAGAAAAACAAGTAGAGTCACAAATAAAATACATTATTTATAAAAATAGCTCAAACATCATAGAGAGACTTTCAAGATCAGCATCATTCCTACTGATATTACCCACAAACATCCTCTTCAGCTTGTGTTAAAACTTGTCTACTGGAGAAAGAGAAGAAGATATCAGTAAAAGACAGCATGAGACACTACAGATGGCAAAATTCATTTTAAAGAGAAATCAGACCCCTCCAGTCCTGGAAAGAGTATAAACACATGAGTGCAGCCTTCTCTTTAGGCCAGTGAGCTCTGATGAGGAGGGCAGGCTTGCAGAGGCAGAGCACAGTGCTAATACACTTCTGCTGTCTCTGGGACTCACCTCCTTAGGCACTGCACGGGGGAGGCACTTGCTAAATACTCCTGGACAACAGCCACTACTGCTCTTGCACGTCTCTGAACAGAGCTGAACTTTTGTATTTGATTTTAACATCATATTTTTGAAATCTGAATGTAGAAAAGCAGCCAAATAACTCACAAAAAGTCAAAAGCCAGAAAGACTGAAAACCTACTAATTTCTCCAACATTAAAGCACAATTCAAGAAATTTCCATACACAGCATTTGTAGATTGCTTTTTCTCAGCAGTTTTCAATAATGGATATGCTGCTGTTACACATTATTTGCCAAATATTAATTATCCTGTCTTTTAAATGCGGTTCTTACAGAAATTATTTATAACTGCTTCATCCTATGACACTGCAGAGCTGTACAAGTCATCAGTTTCAGCTGCACCTTTGTCAAGCTATTTTGATTGTGCTCAAGTGTCTCAGGACTAAATGCTCTAAATAAAGGTTTGGCACCTTATTTGTTCTCACCTTTGACTCAATCTGAAGCCCTGTTGAGGTTGACTTCCCTATTTCAACCATTAACATAGACAAAACGTTTTATTAGCCTGCCTTGTCACTCTCCCCATGACCCATTAACCACTAACAAGTGGCAGAGCCCTGACAGAGATGTTACAGATGCTGGGACAAGAACACTTTCAGGAATTGCAACCTGGAAGATGTGGCTGCTTCACTCCTAGGGGGTGATTACATTTCACTGAGTGCCTAACACAGTCCTTGAAGCAGGAGCTAATGACCACTTCAATCTGAATGCTCTAATTAGGAGGTTATAAAGCCAAGGTCTGTCTTGCCCACCCTTTTCTCAGCCTCATCCCAGCAGTAAGAGCTAGATTTGAGCTAGGCCATGATTTTACCCCTCCAAAGCCCACTTGCACTGACAGCACGGAGTATCTACAGCCAATAAAGGAATCAACTCTGCGTCTCCTCCCTGGGCACTCCAATAGCTTGGCCATCTCACCAAGTACGGCCTGGGAGTACTGCTCAGCATCTCTGTGAGCAGAAATTGCATCTGCACGATGTGCACCCCTCCTGTGGCTCCCAGGAAAGGCAGGGAGGCAAGGCACAGCTCTGCCCCACCATTTCCAGAGGTTAGCAGCAGCACCTCCCTGCTCAGTCTGCTGGAGCACAGTGTGCCTTGCCCTTCATGCCTGCAGCAGAGCAGTTAGGAACTCTCACATACAACCTGCCTGTCAGGGCCAGCCACCCTCATCTTCAGCACTACACCACCCACACCACAGGCCTGATGCCAGGGACCCAACCACGGCACTGCCGCAGCCCACATTTGAACATGCAGCACCCAACATGTCATTTTACAGTACACAGTCGCAATGTCAAGCTGGCGTGACAGGTTGCCAGCCCTGCCGCTGTGTCCCAGGCACTCAGCCCCTTCTCCCCCCACCCACGCCCCCGAGGTGCCTGCCATGTGACCAGTGCTCACAAGATCGGTGACATAACCCCGGTTCAAAACAGGTTATTTATAGCTCAGCCCCCCACTCACTGATCTAATCTATAGCAGAATATTACAACAGTTGTAGCAACACGGTTAGTGGGGCAGGGAGGCACAGGCAGGCACAATGAGAGCAGCTGGAGTTCCAAGGTTACTGCAGAGGCCGAGAATTGTAGCTTCAAATGTGGCCAAGTGCCACATCCCATCCTTTTTCTCCCCAAGATACAGGACATTTTCTTCTAATTAACCAGCAACTGGAAATTAGATTTACATATCTCTGCCTGTTTCTACTGAGTTCTTCTGCAAGTCAGCAATTCTCCTGAGTTCAAGTAAGCCATTAATTCTAAGCCATGAATCCTCAAGGTCCAGAAACTGCTTCTAAGGATGCTAAGGGAAGAAACTAAGGTCATGCATTTTTAGGTTTAGTCAATTACAATAGCTTTACTGGTCACAGGTCCGAATTTCCACCAAAATGTGGTTTGGGATCCACAAACAGACAGGGTTTAAACCCACTGTTTTTAAGTAAAAATACCCAAGATCTGTGCTTGCAATAAGCTAGATTGCAGATTTTCCTTATCTGCTGACATGTCTAGCTTTCTAATGTCAATCCCTATTGCTTAAATGTTCAAATAGTTTTCCTCTTTACTGTTCACACTACAGTTTCATTTTATTCACACAACTCTTAGCCTAACTTTCTTGCTGATTCAGGGCTGCAGAGTGCAGTGTCCATGCAGCTCACAAATTGGATGGACATAAATACTGGGGGATCACATCAAGGCTCCTGGCATCACTTGTAATTTAGCCATTTGATACATTTGACCAACCAAGCTAAAAGCAATGATTCAAAGAATTTGAGCTCCCTTGCAAAACACTGTCACAGAAGAACAGTTTGGATACCAGCCATTCATTGCTCTAAACCAAGCAAGAGACATGAATGCTGTGTTAGAGACATTAATCAGGTTATCCAATAGTCCCACACTTAACAGCATCTTCCTATACTTCTTGAACACAGTAGCACCACACCAAGGAAGACAGTGGCTTGAACTACATGACTTAGATCCCAAATGAGCCACAACAAAAGCTGATGGCAAATAGCTAACCTGCTCACATCCCAGCTTCATTCTCCTCCATACTTGCAGTCCAGGTTCATGGCAACACCATGTGCTTGTCCATGCACACATTTTGAGAAGGAAAAAAGACTATAGCCACTTCATATTGTCAGAGCAGTGTTTGAGATCACATTAAGTGAGGCCAACTTCAGATCAACTTCTTAAATAGCTCATCCCTGACCTATGAGGCAATCCCTCTGCACAGCACATGAGCCAGAAGCACAGGTAGCTCTGCAGCTCTCAGGCAGCCCCTTGCCAAGGACAAGAAGATCCAGAAGGCAGCACACCTAGCAGAGCTTTCCCAGGAAAAGAAATGCTGCTTGAAAGGCTCAAAAATGGTAGATAACAGGCCAGAGAAGGGGTAGCACCCAACCCTGATGTGGATCAACTGAAACCAGGTGCTGCATGCTAGTACTCAATACTCAGAATTTCAGCCAAAATTTGTAATCTACTGCTAATGATTTGAAAAAGCACAGATGCCCATTGCTGTGTACCAGTGCTGAGGACACTGTTTGCACAAGCAAAAGTTTAATCTCAAAAAATAAATATGGGCAAAGAGAAATACTTCTGTTTACCAATTAAAAGACCATTTACATAACTACCATCTGCAGTCGTTCCCCCCCAATTAAAATGGATGAAGAGACTCTTTCCCTCTGTGCACAGTGGATGTGCCTTTAATAGCTGTTGCCTTTATCTTGAGTCTGATACAAATGATCTTAGTGCTCTAAATCAGCCCTGAATATACCCTTTGATAGGGCTGGTTTTTCCCAATTATATCCATTACTGTTAGTCATCTGCTTCTTTCACTTATTCTGGATCTTGCCATGTGCTCTTAACATAAATGGAGTTTTACCATTGATTTCAGCAACAATAAAGTGGGAAAAAGCATTAGTCCCAACACAGAATGACAGCTCCAAATCATAAGGCCCAACACAAATGCTCCTTGCAGCTAATTTATTTCTCATTACAGTGATGGCACCAGAAACTCAGGCCCTTCCTCCTCCCCTCCACCCAAGTATCTCTGTGCAATGAGAAACTAAACTCTGCATAAGGTCTATCACAAAAGCACCAAAGGATTGTTCTGGGGGATATTGTAGATGAGGCATTCCCTATACGAAAGCAGTGAGAACCACCTCTCCAATGCACAGTGCCAGGCACTGTGAAAGCTTTCTGCACCAGCTCTACTCTAACACACTCATTTGCATTTCCCTCCTAAAAAAAGTAAATCCTTCTAACTTTTAGATTTTCAAATGCCTAAAGTCAAAAAGCTCATATTTGCTGGCTTCAGACCTCTTTTTTTATATTGTAGCCAAAGGAGAGACTTGGCAAGGTACACAGAAATTAAGTAGTACTTAATAATTTACTGCTATATAATGCATAAGTTCATACATTGCACAGTACTTTTGTAGGATTAACTGTTGCAAAAGGCATTGCCAAAAGTAAAGCCAGCTATGCAGTCAGTACTCTAACTTCTGCAGCAGAATTCAATGGCACAAGTCCTATGCAAATACCTGAGTATATACTGTTCTGTCCCAACCAAAATGTAGATGACTACATGATTTCAATAACTAAAAACACTTAGAACTTCTGGAGATGTGAGTTCAACCTGGAAATTCTTTTCCTTCTGCAGGTTTAAGAGTATTTCAGCATAAAAGACTTCATTATATATCTGCTCTGAACAGATATGAAGCATTTCGTGGGCCCATTAGAGAGAAGTCAGATTGAGACAGAAGCTGACAGAGTATCTAGTCCATTGTAAGTCAAATATCAATGAAACCTTTCCCTGAAGATTAAGTTTCCCACTTGGTACCTCAGACATTTATCCAGATATTGGTGTTGAAAAAACAGTTTCATAGTTAAAGCAATTATTGATAAGTTCTACAAAAATAACTCTGGTGTTGCCCCACAGAATTACCTTGGTAGTTTCAGATACTCTTGGAATGAAGGGTATTTCAATGATAGCTATTCACATTGCTTTTCATCTACAAATATATATGTCACGAATTAGAGTAACAATATTCATAAAATATGTACAGACTCTTATTCAACAATCCCAAGAAGAGTACAAAGAAGTCTTATTTCATTGGGTTTTAAAAATGAAGTTCAAGTGACTTCACACAAAAACACTGTGGTACAAAAAAGCAGCAGAATCAATCTCAAAGCAGATACATAGAAAAAAGATTAAATCTAGGGACAAAAACTTAAAATTGGATTACTTGAAATACTGCTATATTAAAATACTAGATTTAGAAAATAAAAATATACAAAATTAAAAGTGTCTCTGCCCTTGGCAGGGCGATTGGAATTCAATGATCTCTAAGGTCTCTTACAACCCAAAGCATTCTATAATAATTACATAATGAACTTAACATTACTTCTCACGTTTTTCAGTATGCAAAAGAATCATGATGTTTAGTATGTGTGCTATAAACAATCTAAAAAATGCATTCCAATTTGATCTGCAGCCCAGTTCAGAAACACATGTAAGATTTGCGATAGCGCACACTGACTGGGTTACTGATGTGGTTTAATTCATGTTATTTACAAGTGGGAGAGCTTGACAGTAAGTAGAAAACAAATTACACAAGTTTATTACACCCTCCCTCTCACTCACACCAACGAGTAATTACAATGAGAAGTTATAATCATGGAAGATATAAAGAGATGGACACACACCTGCAGTGCTGGTTCAGCACACAGACCCACAACATACGCCCCACATACTGATGAGGGTACAATATGTGCAGACACAGTCTGCAAAGCACTGGCACCAGAGCACACAGGCCTCCCTCTCTGGAGGCACATCTGTACCCTTGACAGTCACCGCAGGCTGGCTCTGGTGATAGAAAATTCTGTTCATGCAACAGAGGCAATACTCCTTCTGGAGTCCCTGAAGGAAAACCATGAAGTCAACCTCAGACAGGGCAGATGCAGCCCGGCCCTTGTTCCCTCCATACCCCTTTTTTCTCTGCACATATCTGATTTTTGGCGTGTGAACGGAGAGGCTTGGCTTTTGGTATTGGAATATGCTATCTGAAGGGCTACCCTGAGGGGCCATGACTCTTCACCCTCAGTTTTTTCACTGTTAAAATCTTGAAAAGGTTCTTAATATGCAGATTGATTGATTGAAATTACTAAAAAGGATGCTCCCATTATTGCCATGAATCAGGACTGAGATTTGATTGTGTATATTATACACAATTGTGTGATTGTATTCTTAACTATATTCAGCACAAAATGCCTTGCATTTCAGTGTGTGAAATTTCAGGCAGGGCATCCCCTGAAATGGGCCCCATCACCACGCACCTTCAGCGGGGCAGCACCGCACAAACAGCGTGCCAGACCTGGGCAGGTGGGCACCAGCTCCTGGGAAACGACGTGTTCCTGGGGCTGGCACTCAACATGGCATTAAAGATCACTCAATTTCACAGAAATTTGGTCTTGCATTGTTCACTAGGCTGCCATTGATGTTTAGTGCCTCACAGTTAGCTAGAAACAGCTTTATTTCACAGCTGGGTTCCATAATCTCACTTTTCCTTTCTCTTATTCTCTTCCTAAACAATCCAAATAACCTTACCTATATATAACACTGGACCCGGAGAGTGTAGAGCTAGCACATGGTTACTTTGAATTATGCAGGGTCAAATCAATTTGGAAGAAGTACTGCCCTTTTTAGAAAGTATTCATGCCAGAAATCCAGAAGAATCCATAAGAATCTGGTAATTATAAGAATCTGAAAACTATCCACAGAATCCATAACTTAGTCCTCTTCTAAGAAGGGAAATGATTAGGCAATATTTCAGTTTGATTATCCACAGGAAAATTCTTGGTTTAAAGATTTGCATGTGAGCAGAATCCAGCTACATGACTTCTAAAAGGAGAGGAAACCAATTAAGACACATTAATACAGCCTATTGGTAGGTATCTATACTCTTAAACATTCACTATTCTAAAGTTGTAACTTCAAGAACATTGTATTGAAAAACTTTGGGATAGTATCTCTGAAACAGATTCCAGAGACCAGAGCTTTTCTATGGAAATTGGCTAATCCCCAGAGCTTTTAAAATTAGCTACTTAATTCATGTCTTTTTAAAATGCACTCCAGTAACACACTTTTGTACTAAAGATCCTCACTTTTGTACTAAAACAAGGTACCACATCTTAGGCTCGGAATCAGCACACTGGGAGTTTTCTAGAAAATAAAGGTAAGGTTTTTTTAGAAGAAAGATTTCCAGACAGCTAGTCTTGGATTTATGAATCTGATGAGCTTCATTCAGAAATATTCATCCTTCACTGAACTGAAAAGGTCATTCATTTTTCAGCCCCATCAAATAACCAGCTGATTTTGTTATATTAACTACCGAACATTTCTGCTTCCCATCAGAAGAGCTAAACTTGCCATTGAAATAGAGGTACTCAGTGAAAATCAGACACATTGTCTAACGAGTCGGTGCATGGCCCATTTCAGCGGATGCCCTGCCTGCCATTTCACACACTGAAATGCAAGGCATTTTGTGCTGAATATAGTTAAGAATATAATACACAATCAAATCTCAATCCTGATTCATGGCAGTAATGGGAGCATCCTTTTTCAATCAATCAATCTGCATATTAAGAACCTTTTCAAGATTTTAACAGTGAAAAAACCGAGGGTGAAGAGTCATGGCCCCTCACAGTAGCACTTCAGAAAGCATATTCCAATACCAAAAGCCCAGCCTCTCTGTTCACATGCCAAAAATCAGGTATGTGCAGAGAAAACAGGGATATGGAGGGAACAAGGGCCGGGCTGCCTCTGCCCTGTCTGAGGTTGACTTCATGGTTTTCCTTCAGGGACTCCAGAAGGAGTATTGCCTCTGTTGTATGAACAGATTTTTCTATCACAAGAGCCAGCCTGAGCTGGTACTGAGGTGATTGCCAAGGCCATTACTTAACTGGATGAGGCTGCCATCCATTACTGAAACAAATATTGCAAGTGAACTTGATAGATCAGCTGTTTAGCTTGTTGCTTCCACTTCCCAAGCAGCTGCAGCTCTTCCCAAACTCACTGTATTGATTTTCTGACAACAAATGTCACTACAGTGAAATCATAATGAAACAACAGATAAGAAAGCAAGAGTGCCAGATCAGCAACACCAATTCCCATAACACCTTAGAAATAATAGGAGTGTTCAGGAAGCCAACTGCTCTTGTTTAAAAAAAAAAAAGTTTTTAACAATATTTGGAAATACAGCAAAATCCTGCTTTCCTTTTATGCGAACGACCCTAGTTTCAGTGTACAAGGTCATGCTAAATTCCTGCTAGAACAACAAGTGTTCCTGCGACCCTAGAAGCTCCATAGCAGGAAATTTGTAAACACTGCCCTTGCTGCCAGGGTACAGATTGCTGTAAAACTGTGTGTGAGAACAACTGTGGAACAATTGCCTGCCAGAGATGTTGTTAGGATGTGGCTCAGTTCCAGCCTGGTGCAAGTTCTGGGGCACGTACCGCTCTGTACTTGGCTGCAGAGCAAAGCATGCAACTCACAGGGGCATCCAGGGCAAGATGAAGTGTCAGTGACTGAAGCAAGCCAAACCCCAGGAACAGAGCAAGGCTAAAGCAAAATCCAACACACCTGGAAGCAATTATTAGGTATTTCAATTCCATTTTGTGGTGGGGGAGGATACACTTTAAACACTGCTCAGCCTAACAGAAGGGAAGAAGTACTGTTACAATGCAATATCTGCTTTCTTAAAACAAGATGATACATCTATGCATAAAGTAAGTGTGCACCTCTTTACCTGGCCTCTCCTGTAAATCCAAACTGTCACGCCATACCTCAGCTCCCAGTTCTAGTTTTCAGAAATTCATTTTGAGTCTGCTGCCTGATATGCTGTTGCCATTAGGTGTAAAAATCAAACTTATCTCCATTCTCATTCTGCAGATACCACATCTTCAGTTGCCTGCTCATGCACCACTTGTTCCCTAAACGCTTCACATTAGCATAGAAATGCTTCCTCTAAATTACCTTAGTTCCTTTTTTTACTTAAGAGGGGTTTATGTGAAAATTAAATGTCTATGAGTTAAGACCATATTCTAATCCTAATGCAATAATACTTTTTACTGAGCATAGGTTTTTAAATTAAGAATATGATACATCAGTGAACCAAATTTACCTGTGTCCTGATCCTCCAGCCACTGAGCAACCTCTTGTACCACTAGTCCTGCCCCTGAATGTTTTCATCACACAGGCCAAGCCTGGATAGTTGGAATGCAAATATATGCACAATTAGCAGCATTGCTGGACCATGTAAAAAAAATTCTGAAAACACATTAAGTGATTTGCTGTATTTTTATGGCTTTTTTCTCACAGCCATTGGCTCAAAAACCTTGATTATTCTCAGGGGATCAGGAGAGAAACCAAGAGCTCTTGGCTCCCTATCAGGCACAGAGCCCTGTAGGCTGCTCATGGCTGTTTTAAGTCCTAATTGCCCCAACCTGCCATTGTCAGAAGCCCCTAGGACTGTCCAGTAGCAACATGACCTATTCCACCCATCCTCACCACAACCCCTCTCTGCAGAGAAGCTTCACTTCGAAAGAAATGTCACACACGAGCTCTGAGCTGCCTCTCCCAGGCCACATTGCCACTAGAAGAGCTCAGATTTAAAGGCTAAGTACATGAACAATGAAGGGGAATAGATCAGCATCTGTGATGTATCCAGTGGCCTGAAAAAATAGAGTTCTGTACATACATAACGATGCCAGTGTGCTGCATTTTTGTCAGTACTACAACCCAGTAAATGCCAGAGATACATTGCTTTCACTGAAGTACCAGAAAGCCAAGTTAGAAACATTAATAGCTTTGTATAATGAGGTATTTACTATTTGTGTTAGAATAACCATATGTCGAACAAACTTTT
Organism: Oxylabes madagascariensis; assembly: GCA_013400675.1. Lineage (NCBI taxonomy): Eukaryota > Metazoa > Chordata > Aves > Passeriformes > Timaliidae > Oxylabes > Oxylabes madagascariensis. The sequence goes on along the minus strand of VYZR01117687.1, from coordinate 6,218 downwards.
TAGACAATAACATGGTCTACTGTGCCAAACATGTTATCATCTCCTCACTGCCACACTTGTTCATCAATCCCCAGAGTACCCAGCAAAGCCTTGTACCAAAGGATGCTAGTACAATCTCTAACAGCCAGTGTGGGAACAGAAGTTTATTCACCATCTGGATATCATGGGATACACCCCTTCTCCATCCAGGCCCACTCGTTTAACATGGAAGCAGAATGCCCATCACCAGCAGCCTGCAAAGTGAGCCCTTCACACAAGTCAGAGAAGAAATAAAGAGTGGGCAGCTTGATTTAGCTTCAGTAACCTAATGCAGAAGAACTGCTGGGGACACTTGAAATAGTTGTCTTAATTATAGAACAGAAGTACTAACTAAACAGTTATAAGGGATTTTTTAAAACACAAACCATTTTAAATGCATCATCTGCCTGTACATTCAGCTACACTTTCTCTAAAATTATGTGTAGATTTTTCATTTCTTCCATTTTTGCCTTCCCACAGGGATAAACTCAGCAGCTACCCAAAAAGCTGCTACATGATGCCTTTATACCTAAGGCAAGAAAATCCAAGGCTTCCATGTGAGAGTAATTTACGTCTATTGTTTTAACCAGGGGTTACGGCATACAGGGACACACATTCACAGTGCTCAGAGCAGTCAACAGGATTCCAGCTGTAAGCCCACACACATGCATGCTCTCAGCATCTCCTATACAGACTGATAAGTGAAAACGAGGAGCCATTACAAGTTGCTGTACCAAGACCTGAAGCCTACAGTGAGGAAAAGTCCATTGATTTTCTTATATAATTTAAGGAATCTAAGTGTATTTTACAGGCTGCACCACAGTCAAAGCCAGCAATTGTGAAATGTTAAACTTTCAAATAATTCTTCAGACAGACACGACAAAGATAAATGGCTGGCTACCACTCAGAGCAAAGCACTTACCCAAATTATTCATTATGAAAGGACTAATTAAGCAACAGGGAGCCTGATCACTGTTCTGAATGAGACAGGAGTGAGACAAAAGCTCACCTGTGCAGGAGGGATAAGAGGTCAGGAGAGGCATGTCGATTTCAGAAAGAACACAAAGGGAAACACACATTCTGTAATTCATCTGTGACTGCAGGCATGGGACAGGACCAGCAGATACACTAAAAGACTCCATATTGAAACCCAACAAGACATAAAAATGGCAATGAAATGCATAATTTTTTTCTATCAGTACATATGTGTAAGAAACCATCAACTCTGAAGCCTCTCCTTACCTGTAGGAGATTTGCCTGAGCACTGCATGTCCCTGAAGAGGTGTGCAGTGTGCTCAGGTACCCCGAGCGCAGCAGGAGATGGTGCCAGCGGGGTACAGCAGTACCACGCAGCCCACGGGGGTGCGTGCCAGCACTCCACGGCACAGACAGGAGCCAAATGCCCTTCCGGCAGCATTCAGAGCCTGAACCCCACACCCCACCAGCCCAGACAAACAACAGAACCACTTACAACACCTCCCCAGAGGAGTTCCTGCAAGCCCCCCAGACTCCATTGCCACCAACAATGGGCTGCTGGTGCTCATCTCCAGCACAGTTCAGCACAGAGCTCCTGAAGCAGCTCCACCCTCACAGCCAAGCCTTGCTGAAGGGGTGTCCCAGCACCATCCCCACCCTCACAGCACAGCCATCCCACCGTGGCTCACCTCCATCAGCCCCGAGGCGCCTCACGGCCCAGCTCCTGCCCCGTGCACGGCCTCCTGCACCGCTCCTGAATGGCAGTCCTTGCTCCAGCGCTCTCGAGAGCCTCCTCAGTCCCAGCTGGTGCTCTTCCATGTGTTTCATCAGCTCTTTGCACTGAAACGTGCCTGAGCACAGCAGCCCCACCTCTCCCTGTTGGAAAATATACCGATTTTCCAGCAGTTTCGGCAACATCCCCACAACCCAGGGCGCAGCAAGGCCTCAGCGCTGGGAAGGGCTTTAGCTCGGGCACCTTCCAGCAGGCTCCTAGGGGAGCACGGCACTCAGAGCCTGCCCTTCCCATCCAAGATGCTTCTGGCAAAGCCTCACCATCCCCAAGAGCAGCTCCCCTCCTGCATTTATCCTCCCTGGAGCCCACGCTCCCCCAGGAGAGCTCCACCACAGCCAGCCGCCCCGTGAGGCTGAGGGCACACGGTAACCCCCTGGCCCAGCAGGGCACAGGCAGAAATAACAGAGCAGACCTCAGCTTCCATCTCCTTTTACCAAGGAACAGTTACCTGTCTGTGAGGGGGAAAAGGTTGAGCAGCACAATCCCCAACAACTTTCAGGTGTCCCTTTTTTATATCAGGTTCGTTACCATTCCTTATTAACACCTGTGGGGCACCACCTCCCAAAAGGCAGCAGCTGCCTCTCAGGCGTGGCATCAGATACAGTATTTCCCATTTAAAGTAAAATAAAAGGAGGGGGGCTCATGTGTGTCTAAGCTGTGCCCTGGGATGAGGGTTCCTGGGTTAAAATAACACAGCAGGTATTCTCTGGGCAGTAATCACAACACTGCACTTTAATACTGTGTATTTTTACCGCTGCTCAGCATGAAATAACATGTAATTAGGAAGCAGATGTTAAACTCTTACAAACCCAAAGTGTTGGGGTCAGCATGGGCTGCTGTGTGCCCATTCCTGTAGAGGAGCAGAGAAGCACAAAGAACAGTTTTCCACCACTTACTCCTTACCACTGTACCTCTTTGAACCAGGTGTCCTTTACCATTGACAGCCGTGGCAGTTTGTGGTGGAGCTACAGCCAGGCAAGCAGGGGAAAAGCACATGAGCCCAGGGAGGTCAGCAGATGTCGTCCCAAACTCTGCTCTGGCACTCAGACCTTTCTCACTGCTTCCTGAGCTGAAAGACCCCCAGTGCCTGCAACCACCCCTGAATGGCACTGGCAGGGTCTGAAGTGCCATTGCATCAGAGAACCATGTAGGTTCTAAAGGCCCTTTTATGAGATCAAGTCCAACCATTAACCCAGCTCTAAGCTGTGACCCTAAGCACCACATCCACACATCTTTTCAACACCTCCAGAGTTGGGGACTGGACCACTTCCCTGAGCAGCCTGTTCCACTGTTTGGCAAGCCTGTCAAAGTGATGAAATTTTTCCAAATATCCAATCTAAACCTTCATTGACGCAACTTGAGTCCATTTCCTCATTTCCTATCACTTGTTACTTGAGAAAAGAGAGGTCAAGCAGATATAAGGTGTTCTGAAAAACAAAACAGGTCACCACTTGACCAACTAAGTTAGTACACCTAAAAACACCGGCTGAGTGTGCAAGGTGTCTGATTTTAGTAAATTGACCAAATAATTGAGATCTGAAGGGCAGATCCCAGACCAGTACAGCAAACACACATAGGAACCACCACTGGCAAATAAGCAAGTAATGAAAGCAGCCAAGAGTGATTCTCAAAGTTAAATAAACACTAAATATGTCACTTTTCCATTTTATGTCTCCCATGATAAACTGTTATGAGACATGCACATGGCTTGAAACAGATAATTGTTGATAACCCTGACTGGTGGGAGAAGGAACCATCTGGCAGATGGAAAACAAGAAGGTGCCAAGAATTTAGCAGACTAGGGGGCCTGAGAATTTATGCAAAGAGGTCTGCAGAGAGCAGAGAGGAATATTTAGACAAAAGTTCGGCAACTCTGTTTCTATCTATACACAAAACAAATTGGAACATCAAAACTATCCAAATAATTATGAAAATTATTCCTGTTTGAAATTCATCTTGAAGCTGTGAGGAAAATCAGTGAATCTAAAACTGTGAACTTAGAAGTGAGGAATTCTTTCTGCATATCGTGATTAATCACAAATGGTTACAGCACATAGCATCACATTTCATCTTCTGTCCTTCAGGTTTCTATCCTCACTGCTTTTAACATGCAAATGCCTTTATTCATCCTCTTCTGACCTTGCAGCATGGTATCATTTGTTTCTTTCAATTTTTCTTCACAGTATTTCTTTCTTCCCATAGCAGAGAAAGAGCAACTTCTAATAAGCCCCGCTTTGTATTCCTTTCCTTTCTCCTAAGGGAATTTCTTCTGCCTCTGCTCTACTCTTTATCCCTCCTGGGTAGAACAAGGGATATCATTGGATGCAGCATTCTAATTGTGAATCCACATTTTTCCACTGAGATCACTACTCATTAGCCACTCTGCTGCTGACCCTTTGCAACAGCTGAGCTGCAGCCAACATCTCTTGCAGTTAAAGGGAAGTGAGGACATGACCCATGTCAGTAGTCACAGGCAAAACACAGTAGTAATAAATTTATGTAACATATTTAGTGATTTTGTGGCTAGTTTGCTGAAGCATCATGGATCACCACGAGGACCACACAGCACTGAGGCTGGCCAGGGACGCTGTGCAGTCTCTGTTCTTGCAGGCTTACAAGACCCACCAAGATAAAATTTGGAGCAACCTAGTATGATCTCATAAGCTGACCCTGCTTTGAGCAATAGTTTGGACCAGAAACCCCCATAGACCCCCTCCAATATGAATTTATGAGGCCATGACTTCCAGAGGCACCCTGCAATAGAAGTCCCACTGACTCCTGCATAATATTTCTATTCCAATGAAAATGGCACATGCAGATATTCTTGAAAATCCAACTTAATGCTTACTAGAATCTTCAGATTTCTTAATACTGTAACAGTAGAGCCCCTTCCAGTTAGCAACTTCTGCTTCAGCTGACGCTGTGACAAAGGTGGCTCAGCAGATCCTTCCTCGATCAGGCTGCTTCGCTAATAATTTTTCATTTGGGGAGATCTTGCAACCACATTTTCATCTTGTTTTTCAGCATGAATGTCCTATTTCATACAAATCCCATCAGAATAATGACATTATATCCAGACAGAAGTTTGCAGTACCTCATACTTAAAGACCTGCAGGCTACTCACCAGCTTTTCTGAGAGGAACAAAAAGATGGTAACCCACCACTTGACCTCAATTCCCTTCCCATCACCCTGTTTATAACAAGCATATTCCTGTCTCAGAACTGCAGTGGACACCAGAGAGCTCACCCACATCAGTTGGTGTAAATGGGTCTCTCACATACAGAATTTTTTCTGTGAAGAAACATGCCATATATTTTTACACACATTTTACAGTTTTGTGTTTCACTGCAGAAGCATATGATTCTTTAATGCCAGTTCTCCCATTTTCAAGGCCATTCTAGTATGATTTTTTTTCATTGTTTTCATGGTGTTGATCTCTGTGAGGAATGCCAGCTCTTGGTGGATCAAGGGATGATGGGACACCTTGCATTTTGCACTGATTCTCACTGAATTTACACTGACCCAGACTCTGCACAGTCAATAATGCAGGCCCATTCTTATGTTCCTTTCATAATTTCATGATGCAGGAAGCCCCGAGCTGCAGATTAAAATAAATACAAGGAAATTTTCCAACTTGCAAATATAAAACAGTCTGTGTTGTACCAATTCTATGCATTTTCTTTGCAGAAGTGATAACTCACATGAAGAATCATGGATGTCACAACAGCCAAGAGCTGCTATTTGGACACATTAACAGAACTCATTTGTTGCCAGGGAGTCCAAATAAACCAGATAAACCTTATTTTTTTACTTTAAATGTGTGCAATATAATGAGTATTGCTAAAATGTTATTCTATGTATTCTTTTATTATAAAACATGCAAATTTTTGTAAGACCTTGCTCGGGATCTCTGATACAAAATGCACCCCCTATGTACTGACTGCCAGGATAACTAGCAGAAAGGACAGACAGTTGAAGTCAGATACATCAATGGCAAGCAGCCTCACACTCACTTAGAGCCTCCAAATTAAATCTGCTTACCTTATTCATGTGCAAAATTCCAGCAGAGTAATATTTATACAACACCCCTAACTGAAATGGCAGTAGAATAAGAACATTTTTGATCCATTCAGTGAAGTAACAGAACACAGGCAGCGTTTGCCCCGTGTTCAGCCTGTTCCTGTAAAGCAGCCCCACACAACTGGGCATTCGCCGCTGCAGAGGGACCCACGCCTGCTTTTATGGGATGCACAGGGGCAAAGCTGGAACACCAACTCTGAGAGCACCTGTGCAGTGTGCAAGGGCTCACGTTAAATGCCTTTCATTTTCAACACACCACTAGCAATTGGAAATGAAAGGGGTAATAATCTCACTACTCCTCTCATGGCCTCCAGGATGAGAAACACTGGTTTCAGGATTACTTATAACCAT
>VYZR01117681.1:12914-23579 GCA_013400675.1 Oxylabes madagascariensis | reverse complement strand
CCACAAGCAAGCAGTGAGCACCCTCTCGCCGCTCCCTATCCCGATAGGAAGATCAAGAGTGCAAAATTGCTAAGAGAAGATTAGAGGGCTTTTAAATTGCATCTAACATAATTTCTTTCATCCTTAGATACAACTGTGCCATGTAAATATCACACTGTGAACACTTAAAAACATAAAAGTCTTGACTTCCTTTTTTCATTTTTTTCAAAAAATATATAAATTCTATGCAGAGGAAGGGTCCCCTACACAGCAGCCCAAGTCAATGGCTTTTTATTTCAGTACAAGAACAGACAATAAAATAAGTATCTGAGTATTATACAGTCCAGCTAGAGGCTACTGGCAAATAAGTTAAACAAACTCAGAAAGCAATACGATCAGTTATTAAAAAACCCAAACATTCAGATGGTGTGTTGATTTCTACAATGAAATAATTCCAAATAAAATGAAATAAAAGCCTGGTTTTGTGTGTGGTAGAGCTGAAAGTTTTTGGAAGGAATTTTCTGTAGGGAACATAGAGAAGCAACCTGGCTTGATGCATGGTTGATGTAATTATGATCTTATGCAGAATTCCTATGCAAAACTTCCCTCCAGGTTCTTAGAGGAAGAATATTAACCTGGCAGAAGATAAATCTGGCAGCTGGTCAATCACTAATAGGGAGATATGTAAGCCGAGAAAATTATGGGTGGAGAAAGACAAGATGGGAGAAGTCAGAGTAGGGAGGGATTGTGTATTTATCATTGTTAAACAAACTGCATTCCAGAATGAGGGGATGACAGTGTGGATGGATGCTATATGGGCTGATATATTGATTACTGGGGCAAACACCAGAGGAGGGAAAAAATAAGACATCTTTATAAATTCATCTCAAAACCATTTCTGGAATTACAATATGTTTTTGTTTAATTGCTGTCTTCCTTCTCAGTTCTGTAATTTGTTCTCCTTCCTTAACTTTAAAATAGACAATGAGAATCAGTGTTCTCAAAGTGTGACCAAGATTTTAAGATTCAATCTAGGGGTGGGTCTGGTATGTACCTAGACACATTTACTGAATTAATCTTGATGAAAAGATTATATTACAGGGGCATAGCGGGGGAGAAAGGGAGGAACATCCATTCATACATGGAAATTGTGATGGGGAATCATCTCTTTCCAAAGACAATCTTCAAAGTTAGCACACACATTCAAATTACAGTCATTAACACATATATTCATAAACCAGCTAGGTATCCCGGAGATGTCCAACCCCTTCAGCCCTCCAGAAAAACAAAAAAAGTGTGCAGAATTTTATATACAGGTTGCACAAAACTACATGTTCCCCTTCACCTGAAAAGCTTCTCTGTTTGTGTGAGGCAGCTGCCCTGGGCACAAGGGCTGTGCATGGCTTTGCAGCACTGTGAAACCAACACAGGAGGAAGCCTGTGCTTCCCTCTGTGACTGGTTTCACAGAGCCAGTCTGGTAGAAAATAATGTGCTAGAGGTAATCACCACAATTATTACCGTAGTAGAAGCAGTAACTGTGATGTGGTTTATTTCCATTCCATTGAAATGTCAAGAATCAGAATTATATAGTTTTGAGGACTAAACAGTATCTGTGGCTATCATAGCCTTAACACAGGGGCTTCCTCTGTTCCTTTTATTTTAACAGAAAAGCTCTGACAGCAAAGCTCCTCTGGCACTCCAGTTATGTGTGTGAGTACATGTGCTAATGTGCATGGAACAAAAGGGTGGAGAGGAGCTCTGGGCTGTAGTTACCACTTGGAGTATGTCTGCTTTGTACTTAGTAACCCTCTGCTGCTTCCAAGAACAGCTCGATAAATCATGACTCTTCCACTGAAACTGCATGCACACACCACTGTACATTTTCAGCAGGGATCCAGATGTAAGCAATTAGGCCATGCTGGGCTATTCTGCTGCCTCCCATATATGAGACATGTCTAAATAAGAATAATCCAGCTCCTTCTTAAAAACATTCACAGTTCTTCCCAGACAGGCAGTGGTTAGCCCACACTGGCACATCCAGAGAGCACTTTCCAAAGTCATGGTCTAAGTAGATGTCTAGACAATGCTCTGACTGCATGTTGGTACAAGGTCCTATTGTCCACTAGACCTCACTTCCCTCTTCCTGATATGAAGAGCTCCAGTTCTGAGGTGCAGGGAGGTTGGATCAGATGACCCACCATGGTCCCTTCTAACTTGACCCATTCTGTGATTCTGTGAAGTGCAATGTACCCTAGGGGTCAGGGACAGCTATTTGGTNAAATCATGACTCTTCCACTGAAACTGCATGCACACACCACTGTACATTTTCAGCAGGGATCCAGATGTAAGCAATTAGGCCATGCTGGGCTATTCTGCTGCCTCCCATATATGAGACATGTCTAAATAAGAATAATCCAGCTCCTTCTTAAAAACATTCACAGTTCTTCCCAGACAGGCAGTGGTTAGCCCACACTGGCACATCCAGAGAGCACTTTCCAAAGTCATGGTCTAAGTAGATGTCTAGACAATGCTCTGACTGCATGTTGGTACAAGGTCCTATTGTCCACTAGACCTCACTTCCCTCTTCCTGATATGAAGAGCTCCAGTTCTGAGGTGCAGGGAGGTTGGATCAGATGACCCACCATGGTCCCTTCTAACTTGACCCATTCTGTGATTCTGTGAAGTGCAATGTACCCTAGGGGTCAGGGACAGCTATTTGGTCTGGGTCTGCCAAGATTGCTCCATAATCCTGTGTTCAGGTTTGCACTCAGTCCTTCTTGGACATGAGGTTTGCCAGGCACCTCAGAGGATGCTGTCATTTCCACTTGCTGTCTGTTCTGTGATGAAATTCCAGCAAAAAAAGAACAGTTAGGGAAAACTGGTATGCTGGAGGGAAAGGTTTAGGCCTTCAGTAATGTCTAAACAAATGGCAACAAGCCACTTGGGTTGCATTTTGTTTCCTCAAGAGATTCCAGACTGCTCTGAATACAATAAACACATGCCACTGGGGAAGGCAGACATATTTTTCTTTTCTCTTGAGGTACTGTAGATGCTATTCCATGTTCTGTGGTGGAAAAAAATGTTTCTTGAAGCAACTGGAAGGTTCTCATCAGTGAGATGGAGAGAGAAAAGCTCTAAGCAAGCTATTTGATTGCTCTCTGAAAAGCCACCAGAGGTGGATGGCATTACAGAGAGATACTACAGGAAGGCTTTATGGCATCAAAAATAACATTCCAGCCCTCTTTCAACTGTGACACTGGAGTGGCTACCAGTTGGTTACTATGATAACTCAAATGTTGTTCTAGTCTTGAAATACTTGACAAGTCCATTGGTCTGGGCTGCACTGACCCCAAGAGATCACTATGGTGAAAATATTCAAGTCATCCTACATTTCTGTCCCTAGACTTATTTTTGAGTAGACACATATTGAACTATGAAAGGTATAAATTTTTCTATGATAAATGAGGGATTTTATGAGGAAGTTTGACACTCCAACTTTCTTCAAGCAGTGAAAAAATTCCTGAGAAACCACTGGGAAGAAAGGACCATCCACTTACTGGGTGGGGAAGAAAGGAGCATCCACTCACTGGGTGGTACAGCTCATGACTGCTCAGTATTAGTGGGGTAGGGGAGAACAGTAACCATTTAAATGAATATAATGTCTTCAGTATTCTGGAAAACTATTTAGGCACTAAAAATTTCATATACACAAAGATATATTAAAAAAAAAAGTTGGTCCTTCCCATTTCCCATCACATTTACATCACTTCTGCACAGAGTCTGACACACACTAATGTCCTAAATATTTCTGGAGTTCAGACATCTCATATATAATTACATATATATATAAATATATATACACACATAATCATACTTTTTGGCTAGATTGTCAAATGTAGGAAAGCATTTCATTGTCTGGCCTTTGAAGGCCCATGAACAGCTACAGAAGAGAGGTTTGGCTCTGTCTGCTGGCTAATGTGCCACCTGTTAGAAAGTCCTTTCCATTTGGTGCAGATTCCTGGTTGACATGGGCAAGCAGAAATGTTGAGTGCTGCAGGAAGAACTCTCTGCCTTTCAGTTCCACCACAGGAATATCTGGGGCTGTTCCTCAGGAAACATCCTCCTCTAATTCTGTAGGCAGCCAAGGAAGCAGGGACCATGCTCCTGATGGCCAGCACACCCCTAAGAAATGTTCATCTGCATGCACACTTGTGATATTTGTTTACTATTTTACTGTGCCAAAGCCAAAAAGCTTCTTGGTAATGGCGGATTTCATTTACAACAGCCTTTCCTTCTCTAGACTCCTCTCAGTCCATCTCAGTGCACCATCCCACCAGGCTACTCAGCAACCCCAGCAATATTTGTTGTTCTTATTCTCTATCTGGTCTTTTCTTCTTTTTGTCTTACACCTTTTACAGATTAAGATAAAACTGTTATCTAGGGAGGCATAAGCTAACAGCATCTTCCCAATTCCCCTTTCTTGAATTTCCCTTTTTTGAGATTCTTATCCAGGAAGGCGTAAGCAAATAATTTCTACTTCCCTTTCTTGAGAAAGCACAAGTTATTAATGCGGAGTTTAGAGGGCAAGAAATGCAGGCAGCCTCTCACTTTAACTATCATGAGCAAACACTGTTTGCATGTCTGTGGGCAGCAGTAAGAGATTACTTTTCAAACCTCCCCATACTAAGGTTATGGCCAAAAGCACTATGAGGATGTATTTTCTCTATTTCAGATGGCCCACATATCCATGGATATGGAGCACCTACAGCATAACACAGCAATGCTATAGCATATGTTCTAATCTTTGGACTTTCCCAACATTTATTGGGTGACCAGTAAAGAGATCTTGCCTTCCTGTGCCACACAGCACACCTTTCCAGAAGTTCTCTTTCTTGGTAGCTATTTCTAGGTCTAGTTCTTTTGTCATGGGGTTTCTAATCTTCCTTAACGTCCCAGCTACCCAGAGTTTTACCTCGCAGTGGTCTCTGAGACAGGTTCACCAGTTTCTCATCACAATCACTCACTTTCACACAGCCAGTCCTTCTCCCTAACTGACAGTCCTTTGGAGATATAGGACTACTTGAACCCAAACTTTAGGAGCAAGCTCTACCAAAAATTTTCATTAAGATAAACATGACCGCCCCTCAGATTCTGCTAGCAGCTGTTACAAGAGAACAAAGTTCCTCACACAGCATGAGAGGACAAGCTCTTATTTCAACTCCCTCTGGCAGATGATGGAAATAGGGGTTTGATATGTTGTGGAGGATTTGTTGCTTGTTTGCTGTATTTTTTTTTTTTTTATTTCAGCTGCAAACTAATGACTAAAGTGGTAGTTTTCAAGCTCTCCAAAGCTGAATGCATGGTGTATTTTTTATATACTCTGTCTCAGAGAGAATATATAAAAAAAGCATCATATTTATCTTGCAAAGTTATAATGTAGGCAGTAATTATCAGGAACCTTCCTCTGTCATTCCATGCACAATTTTTTCCAGTCTCTGCTACATGGTATATTAACAATCCCTTTCCATCCAAAGCAGTGGTAAGGCATGCTTCAAAACTGCATTTTTTAAGGCTTTGTGTGACCTTTTCATTCTGTTGGCTTTTCCAGAAAAGGATGATGAATACAGTCTAGCTTGTTTGAAAGTTGCAAGTGGTCAACAATGTTTTTGTGGCATGTGGTGACTACAAAGTCCACCATAAAATACATGGAAGAATGTTTATATGAGAAGTTACAGTGCTGGTAAAACTGGACAGCTGTACCTCTGAAGAAGCCATCTGCAAAGCCACAGCAGGGAAAAAATCCATACATTGAATCCAGTTAAAAGCTTTCTGAGACTGCCTTGAGACCCTAACTGCAAGAGTAGGTGTATACCAATACTTTTCATTTTTGAGCTGACTCCTGGACTGCCAGCCTGGACACCAAGCAGCTGAGCAGAATGCTGGGGATGTGGCAGTGGGGAGGAGCACCACAGCTTCCTGCCCCATGACCCTCAGAACCAGCATGTGGTGACTTCTCCCCAGTGCTCATGGCACAGCAGCCTCTGAGCTAGGGACAGGCTGCTCCAGCTGCCCAGCTGCCTGTACTCCCCCATGTTCATTGAAATAGATGCTACAACAAGTTGGGAAACATTGGCATTCCTTGGGACACCATAGTTGTGCATCTCCAGGTGTTAAGCAAGTGTTTTCTCCTCTTTTGATCAACATCCATGTTCTCCCTTCCCACTCTGCATCTCCTTTCAAGCTCTGTTTTTATTTAACCCTGAAATGCAATGGCAGTAATCTAGATTAAAAAAACCCAAACCAACGAAAAACACAACAAAGGAGCCCCTCCCTATTCCATCTTCAGACACTTCTGCAGCTGCAAACCAGAGTATGTTTTTTTCCATTCAAAGCCACAAACTGACCTGAATTTGCTAAAATGCTGGGTTAGCGCACATGAAACCTTCAGCATGCCTGTGAACCACCCTGCAGCTCAAGAAATTCAGAACTGGTCTTCTTTCCCTTCGGAGCCCCCCAAATTTGCTGCCAGTGCTGCCAGTGCTGTTGTGAGCCCCAACATCGCCCCTTTGTGGCTGGAGCTATCCTTCCTTGTGGCTGGGCCAGGGGCCCCTCCAGCTGCTGCCTTACACACTGAGACTTCAAAGCACTGGCATGTTTACAGAAAGGGGTGGGCTCCCCCTGTCATCCCACCCTCTCCCCTTAAATTCCAGTCTGAGCAGGTCAGACTAAACGGGCTGTGTGTCCTCCAAAACAGACTTTGCCTACACCACCCTGCATCCAAGCCTTAGTCCTGAGCGGCCAGGAACTGCAGCTGATCACACAACTCTTTTATGACATTTTATCAGCTTTCATTTTGATCTCTGAAAATCAAGGTTCTGCTTATGTCTGAGACTACTTTCTCCTGTAGGCAACATGCTACAGCAGCCTCAGTGCATATGTATGTGGAGCAAGAGCAGTGACAGAGCAGGGCAAAAGCGCCTGCAGCACACCTTTGTACCTCCTTACATTCCTGGCAGGACCATTCTGTACATTAGACCATTTACAGGGTTGCTTTATTCTGCTTTTTGCAGTAGGCAAGAATACTCAGCACACAGCCACCTTCCAGCCTCAGTTTGACTGTCACCCAATCCCTACCTGGAGACTGTTAGAAGTGCGAACAAGAGCCAATTTCTCCCACACTTCCCTGCCTAGGATCCCATCCTTTTCCCTTCCTCTATCCCAGTGTGATTTGCCAAGGAGCACCACCAGCAAGAGCTATAGAAACACAGAGAGCTCAATGACTTGTTCAGGATTCCATTTCTCCATTGAAAAATTTCTTCCTCCCTCCCTCACACCCCGCATCCCCCACTCTCCCAAGCAGCTCATGGCTCCTTTATCGGAATCAGTCCCTGCAAACTGCTGGATGACACAAACCAGACGGCCGGCATCCGCTGCAGACTGGGACAAAAGATGGGAGCACAAGATAATAATGGAGCACAGCTGGCTGATAAGCATGTTTAAATTTTGCAGAGATTAGCTGTGAGAACAGGAAGGAGTTCTTTCTCTCCCTTCTGTTTGTTTAGCTTTCTTTAATTGTTTATTTTTAGGATGAAAAACATGCCCATGCAGACTTATCAAGCAAGTTAAAGCAAGGCAGAGGGAGAAATTTGTCTCATTAGAAACATGAAAGCCCCATCACAGCCAAAAGTAAACAGGACTCTCCATTTTGCAGAGCCACGTCAGCTGGCGAAGCGCTGCGCTGCCGCTGCTGTCCTCAGCAGCGCCGGCTGCGAGCGGGGCCGGCGCGGAGCGCAGCGCTCAGCCCCGGGGTCCGCCTGGCTCCCCTGGCTCCACCGCAGGGCGCGGGAGGGAGCAGGGCTGCACAGGCGCCTCCTCCCTGCCTGAGGGGATGGACACGGCTGAGCTGGCAGGTTTCACAGCTCCTCTCAAACGGCAAAACCTTTCCCGTATTTATCTGGGCTGTCGGAGTGTGAGCTCTAAGTACAGGCCATTCAGCAGCCTCTCCTAAAGTCTGTGAGTGAGAGTCTGTGCCTGGCTTCCACAAATGTAAAAACAAGCTCTGGAAAATAAGGCTTTTTGTAAGGGGAACCAGCAAACAAAACACATTTAAAGGCAGAGTTGCAGTTAAAGGGACTGATGCTGCTGTCACAGGATGTAATGTAAGTTTTCCTCATGTATTTCACACAGGGGAGACACAGGTTACCACCAGCTGCTAAACTGTCATCATAAAATAGGGTGTTTCATTGCCCTTCCTCCGCTGCCTGACCTAAATCTGAACCTGCCTCTGCTCAGTTTCCACACATGCAAATCTGAAGCCCATTCTGTGGATCCCCACTGGTGTAAAAACTGCAGGATCACATCAGTGGTATTATAACATCTCACTTCTCCCTCCTTTCTGACTGACAGCACGCACAGGAGGTCCTGCATAACACACTTGTACAAAGATTAGGCCAGAAACTCTATCCAAGCTTCCTGTTTGCACCTGGTAATGCTATGAATGAAGAAAGAGGCCACAGGGTCAGCTGTACTCAGAGTATTTCATGCCCCCCTGGAGAAGCAAAGCCGTGGTAGAGCTGTGTTTCTTACAGCTGAGGATCCCAGGGTGCCGCCGGGCAGCCAGAGGTGTGACACTGTACATCATCACCTGGAACAGCTAGAGCTTGGGCAATCATCACATTGTGTGAAAAGTTTTTAGTCCAGGTCTGTAGGACTATTCCTTCACTGGTCCCTTAGCCCAAGAGGCTAAGACAAAACCAGAAGAGGAGGGTAGTTCTGTGATGCACCCCTCTTAACCTGCCTTTAAAGTAGTACCACCATGAAATGGAGAACAAAACAGAGCCATTGCGGTCAAGCATGCTCTCTCAACAGACATCTTCACTGGGGAAAGGTTTTTCTCTCTTTTTCAAAATGTATTAAGAGACCATTGCATTAATATGTGGACAAAGAAAGTACAACTGATAGAAACAATGCGTTCTAAGTGCTGTGTCTCGCTCACATGAGCCATCCTTTTGGACGGCTACAAGGGCTTGTTTGCAAGGCTGGCAGTGCAGAGGTGCAGAAACCAGCTGCACTCATAAAGCTCGTTGGTTGTGTTGAAGCCTGACAGTCCCCACGACTCAGCTGAACACCGACCTGCTGCTTCCCCCTTGTTATCACTGCAAGAATTTTTGTTTCAGAAACATTAATGGAAAAAAGGCCTTTCCTTTTCTGATTAAAAAAAACCTGCCAAACCCTCCAGAAGTTGATTAATACCTCTGAAAAGCCTGTAGTTTGCTCCAGAAGGCCTTTCAACACAGTGATATGAACTTACATCAGTCCCAGAAGCGCTGCAGCCTCCAGAGGGCTGTGCTGCCCAGGCTTCACCAGCGCTGTGTCTGGGTGGGAATGCTGGGTGGCTGGGCAGGGATCCATGGGGTGTCCGAGGGGTAATGCACGGGGGGCCAGTGGTGCCCTGGCTAATGCCAGCACTCTCCCAGCAGAGTACAACTCCCTGGACACTGCCAGCATTGCAGAAATGTAGCACACTCTTTCTCTGCCTTTGACTGCAGAAACAAATTGATGATTTATTTCAATAGGTAAAGCGACTGAAGCCTCCTGGATAATTATAATCAGCAGTAAAACACAGTGTTTGCCCTGAAAATCTTCCCATCTAAATATACATATTACTCCAAAGTTATTACAAAGCATTTTTTTGCCGTCTGGGTTTATAAATGACAAGTACTTTAATAATCACCTGAAGTACATATCAAAGATTTAAAATGTCAAAAGGAATTTCAGGTGCTTTGTAAATGCCTATTTTCTGTAAAATCATGCTTTTATGACAGCTCATGTAAGACAGAAATACAAAGGCACTACATACATAAGTTGAAGGCCTGCATATTCCCAGTGTGTGTTTTTGTTTTTCTACACTTAAAAAGATAAAACAGGATGAATCAAATTTACACACTGGTGGTTCTAGAGTGCTTTGTTGCAGCAGCTGATCCAGAAACCAGAATATAATAATTCACTAGCATGGACTGACCTTTTTCTTTTCCAGTAGTGGGGATGGGATGGAAGGAGCATATTTTTGGTGCCGAAGGTGAAGGATAGGCACTGATGCAGGGAAAAAAAGCCTAGCTTAAATCAAGAAAAGCACCAACATGGCTGCTGTGAGGCATGATTTGTTGCATTCATACAATGTGTGCTTCTGCATAGGAGAAACAGCAGTAGGAGCAGTGATACTCTGCACCCCAGCATGTGGGAAACAAATAACTGGACTGGCCACATAATGAGGTACAATGACTAATAATTGCAACTTTTTTCACTCATTTTAAATAGGTCACCTCTTTCCTCTCTGAATCGAATTTTCCTCTGTGCTAACTGCCAAGCATGTGATTCCTCGATGCTGTAAAAAAGAAAGCAACAGCAGACCCTTGGGGTATAGAGATATTACAGCAGCCACGCAACACATTTCTGCATTCAGAAAAGCTTTAGCATTGGGTCAGGCAACAGCTACTAAGCAAGGACATATGAATTTTTGTCATGTTGTCAGAAGAAAATGTGGAACTGATAAGAAACACCTGTGGAAATGTAAAGCCATCTCAGAAACCAGGGTTTGTTTAGATGATGAAGAGATAAAATCTGAAGGCATGTATTGCAAGGGAAGATAATCTTTAACAGAATGTCTGTTTTGGAAAAAAAAAAAA
>VYZR01117681.1:0-10195 GCA_013400675.1 Oxylabes madagascariensis | reverse complement strand
ATTGTATTTAAAAAAAAACCAAATTCAAAAAAAAAAAAAAAAAAAAACAAGAGAGAGAAAATAAAGAAAAAAATGAACAAATACATACCCAAGTCTGGAAAATTAATAAAAAATGCAATTAAATTACTCCAGAAGTTAAGAAATACAAAACCACTTCACCAGTTGACAGAAAAATATGTCACACACAGCAAAACATTTAGATGATAAATAACATTCTGTAAGTTATATTTATCCTAACCTTACAAGTATTTATTTTAGAAGGGTTTAGTTTTTTAACAGACTTTGTTAAGCTACCTGATCAACAGGGGTAAATATTGTGACTCTCAATAAGGAGGGAAAAAAATGGAGTAAAGTTTGCTTAGCATCCATTTTCTGCCTGTTATTTAACAACGAGGCAACATCTGCAAGCAGTGTCTCCAGTGCTCTGCGTAACCCAGCACCACCACCTGCTGTTTGGGAAGAAAGGCTCAATTCCCCTTGTCTTACACATTAAATCTCCGGTACCATGCAGCCAAAGAGAAGGCATTCCTTTAAACATTTGAAGATGAGAAGGAGGACAAAGAAATAAGACGACAGAAGAAAGCAAACTCCCACCACCCAAAGCAGTGTGTGGGAGAAGCAGCTCTGCCCATTTAAACCACAGGGTGATCCCTCCTCAGAAATGGGGTGAAGAAGCTTAGCTGGTCATAACAGCCAAAACAGCTGGCTCTTCTGTTCTCTTGGCACTGCCAAGAGAGGCTACCCCTAAATCTTTATAGACTTTGGCACTGCATATGACTTGCCTGAAGTGTCCTGCCTGTCTTCTTCCAGATCCTGAAGCTTATTGGAAAAAGAGGTTCTGTTGGCTGCATTTTGGCTCTTCTGGCTATAGAGGATTGCTGAAATTTCTTTGCATGATGCTTTCTCAGTGATGGTCAACTGAATACAGGCCTCCCAGGTTTATACATATGGAAAACAGTGAGGTCCAAAGTTTTTCCTTCAAAAAACCCAGTGAGAAAATCCCTCATTCCTTCCAATGGGTGTGATGGAAAAATGACCCTGTGTCATTTCCTTTTAATTAGTAATGGACCAAAAAGAAAGAAAAATGTAGCTAAGGATGCCCTAAGAAAGCCAAAAGAAGATATTCAATACCAATCTGCTGCCTGTATCCAAAACTGCAGCTAAAAGCTGTGTCATCTGCACCTGAAAATTTGACCAGACTCCGCACTGCAGGAATAACTTACTTACATCTGATGGGAACAACTGCGGGGGAGTCATGCTCCATTCGCACTGTCGAATGACAGCCCAAAATCTTCCTGGTTTTTTGTGTTGTTTTGTTTTTCTCACCAGCTTTCCCTTTAGACAGGTAAATCTCCAGCTTGGCCTGTCTACATACCTAGTTCTTCCCAGAAGACAGACCAGTGCTCTGTCTTAAATCTTGTGCAGACATGAACGGAGCGTGTTCAAAAGGGCATGTCACTGATTGCAAACGGTGCAATTCTTAACAGGTAGTGAAGTATCCCATAGCTGCTAATCAGTGCTGTCAATTATCTGTGATGTTAAGCATGCACATTTCTGCGGTACAAGGCTCATGAAGCTCCAGGGTCTGGCTATGATGTCCAAAATTCTCATTTACCCAAGGAGGAAAGGGCTTGCGGGGGGGGGGGGCCGGGGGGGGGGGCGGTTTTTTTTTTCTGTTGCCTCCTTNGGGGGGGGGGGCAGGGGGGGTGTGCTGTTTTTTGTTGCTGTTGCCTCACTCCCAAATGAGAATTTGTTTATTATAAATGAAATCGCCGATTTTGATAATAATGATTTATTATGTAATTAATAATAATAAAATTTAANCTCCTAAACAAAGCTTTTCTGCTCGGTTATCTTTTTGGTCTCTCTTTTCAATTGCAAAATGCTTACAGGAAAACCGAGTGTCCCTGCTCTCTCTTTCTCCCGACTATGGATCCCTATATTCTATATACTACAAATAACTATAAAACACAAATTATCCCACACTATTTATAACACGTTCATGCTTTAAGGCTCCTCATTCTGCATTGTCTGCATCCATTCAGCTCCTAAGCTGAGGTGATGAGGTCTTAGTTTATTTGCATGCTCAGTGCACACCTGGGAATTGTAGAACTAAGCCTATTATCAGGTTGATGCAGGTTACAATTTTACCCTCTCCTGGTCTGGAATCCCTGAACTGCTGCATGAAGCATAGTGCAGCCTGATTACCTCAAAATATCCAGGCCTTGGAGGCTTCAGTTTGCAATTTCTGCCATCCCTTACTTCCCTGTTTGCATTAAAAGAGCTCATGGAAACTTTAAAACCAGAGGGGGTTTTGTGTTACTAGTATTTTTAGTTAGTTAGTTAGTTAGTTTGATTGATTGATTGAATAGGCTTTTTTTAATACAAAATGGAAGAAATATATCTTCTGCATCAAGAGAGTTGAAGGTACTTGAACTTGGAGCTGGGCCAAGTGGGTGGTACTGGAGCTGGGGGAGCAGACACACAGGACACTGCCTGCCCCACCACTGCAGAGGTCAGCCAGAAACCTAGACAAGGCAGAGAAGCAAATATCTGACACACTCCAATTGGATTGGAGTCACAATTTCAGCCTTTTTTCTGTGCCTGTCTCCACAGCAGGGACGCACTGTGAATGTAATCTGACATAGCAGCCATTCTCCAATGGCTGGGAAGGCTTTATATCCACCTGGTAGCTGAGATAAGGATAGAAAAGGAGTGCTTCCATCAAACACTGATTCACAAACACCTGAGCCAATGTTCTCCCTCACTAACTCCAGGGACTTCTAGAAAGGGATCAGTTTTTAAGTACTAACTTGTTTCTTTTGGGTGAAAAGGAACTGAAGGGAATTGCTTTTAAATGTAGGTGCCCTTGTGTGTGCTTCTGTTCAAGCGCCCTGAGGTTGGAGGCTACAACACTTGTTGGCATCTCAAATCACAACAGGATCAGACCAAACACATAGATGTTGAAACTGTTACATGTGTAAAATGAATATGGAACTAAATACCTAAAAATTTATCTGAATTTTAGTAAGAGCTAAATGAATGCAGCAGAAGTCTGAAGTATTTCCTAGAATTATCCTTATCCTAGCAGTGGGTTTTTGTAGTGGAAAAGTTTCAATGTAACTTAGAAAATATAGACCAATAAAAAACTCTGATGGACCCCTGAAATGACATAATACAGCACTGAATTTATCAGTGACTTTCAATCTGGGTATGCTCGGAATTCTCCTTTTCACATATTTAAGATTTCTTTGAAAAGAGGTCATTTTTTAACTTCAAATATGCAAACTGTCAATTGCATAACATGGACCATAAACATAGCAGAGTTCTTACTTCACTGAGCAATTAAAAGATCAAGGTGTTTTTATTTTAGTTACCTCAAGGAGACTCTGAGGATAGAGATTTTTAAAACACTATTCCTAAATATTCTAAAATAAATCTGGTGTTCTCCTACCCTTTTGCCTATGATTAAATATATTTATTTAAACTGTTTATTATTGAATCAGCAGAGGGAAAAAGCTAAGACCTATCCATCCTTTCCACCTAGAGGAAATTCCACTCTGATATGTCTATGTTCCCTCCGTCCCCATTTCAATATATTTTTAATAATAGCAGACTTCCTGAGAGCCTTGCAGGTTTTTAAGTGCAAATAGCCCAACACTATCCAGGTTTATCTGGTTATTCACTAATCATGCACGGAAGAGGAAGATGGCTCTCAACATTATGACTGCCAGAGAGAAAGTCCAATGGCACAGACTGAAAATAAGTATTTAAATGAAAAAAAATTATAATGTGATCATTGATAATTTGATAAAGTTGATAATTAATATCTGATGACCTGTTATGACAAATCTAAAGGAAACAGATCATACAGACCCTTAAATCTTCCATAATATAAAGAGTACGCTTTTATTTCAGAGGTCAATTTAAGTGAGAGTTTCTAATTTCAGAAATGCCTCATGCCTCATTAAACTCTTCTCCTTTTGTCAAGCCTGAGGTCTTTTAGAGATGAATGCAAATTCTGAGGTACTCCAGTGAGCAAATACTCTGCCAAGTTCAAGTTTTCCAGTTCAATCATGTTATTAAAAGCTGCTTTCTTAATGCCCTTCTCAGTAATTTGATTGTGAATGAGATCAAGCTTTTCTAGCTCTGACAGCTCACTGAAGACATCAGTAGGAATTACTAGTATTTTACTGGATGCTAAATATAATTCCTTAAGGGCAAGGGGGAGAATAGAGGGAATGGATGCTCCTGAGTTGACTGAAGTTCATCTTCATCAGGAGTCAAACTCTTCTCTGGGGAAGGTTTGGTGGGTTACCCTGCTGCTGGGAAGGCTCAGTGCTGCCAGACTCCTGTGCAGAGTCAGAGCCCAATCCATGACAGTTCAGGTGCCCCAGCTCCACCAGGACACATCTGCTGGGGTGCTCCTAAGATTGCCAACCTCATGAAGACACATAAGCTTTGCAAGCCTTCATAGGCTTCTTCCAGAGCTCCATCTCTGAGTTGCTTGCTCTTCAGAACCAAGAAAACTGGTGACAAATATACTTTCAGAGGACCCAGCTTTACGAAATTTATCCTGTTATTCAAAAGTCATAAGTATCTAACACTAAAGGGAATTCTTTCAGGGTCATCTGACAGCCTTTTGCCTGAGAACTAAACTATTCTGAAAATAAGATAAGAACAGTGAAACTACCACTCTTTTCAGCCAAAGAAGAGTTTAAAAGCACTTTGTGCATAAATTCCTTCCTAATATTCTGTATTAGTTATATTGGTGTAATAATAGCTGTAATGCAGGGTAAGATGGGCTACTGAATAACAGAATCAATATGATTTCAGCAGGAGCCGTTTATTGGTTACATTAAACCACAATTATAGACTTTAGGCTGCTTGTTCACGTGTCCATCCATCATCTCATTGGCCGGCTCCCCTGTCCACAAGGCAGGCACGCATCCTTCAGGACATCTAATTGGTCAGGGTCCATCAGCACATTGTGCCTCCTTTATCTTATTCTTGTTGCCTTGGTATTGTTTCTCAGGCTCTTCTTGTTTTAGCCCTGTTTTTCTCAGTAACTTTGACAAATTCCTGAGGGTTCTAATAACAAAACTGCAGGTGGTTTGATAATGTTACTCACAAACAGTTTGGCTGGTGCATCACAATGGCCTGTTATACAGATACATTGCTACATTGTAATAGATATATTGTCATTTACTTCTCTGTATCTATCTGTATTTGAATATAAAATAGTTAGAGTTTACAGTTAGAGCACTAGTCCTCAGTCCTCAATAACTTTTATAAACTAAGTTCTCTAGAGTTGCATAATTTGTTTTTATCTTAACCTCCTTCTCTTGTTTGAGTATCTATATGTCCTCTGACACCATTAACCCTCTCTAATGCTTTTTTTGAACATCTGTTTTCTACATTTTCACAATTTTTTTCAAGAAAGGGTAAAATAATAACATGTTTTGATGTATGCTGATGCACAATTAGCTCATTTGGTAATCCCACATATGTGATGAATAACCACAAAGGAACCTCATATTAATGTGCCTCTAATTATTTATATCCTATGACTGAGTCACTATTCACCTATGACTTTCCAGCGTACACCGTCATGTATAGCTACATACCTCATGATAATTTTTTTTAAAGAGCTGACTCTCCAAATGCAACTAAAGCTGCAGGGCTCAACTGCCAGAGCAGGCACACGGGAGGGCAAGAATCATCCTCAAAACAGGCTGTTGATCTGATTTTCTCCCACATCCTTATAACACTATTGCTTTTAAAAAACATATTATTATTCTGCCCTTTTCTAGCTTTCTGCTTGTTTGTCATCTTATTTTTACTTTTTGCTGTTTTAGGAATTTTAATAGACCATACAGACTTTTCCTTTGCATTTTTTTGTTAACTCATCCTTTTTCTACCATTTATTATAAGGAATATTAGTGATCCTTCTCCTGACACTTTCTGGACAAACACTGCAGCACTCTGACCTGAGAGAACATGCTCCCTTGTTTGATTTGTGACTTACGCTCCTGCCAGCTGGAAGGCTCCCCTGCCTGCCTGTGGAGATGCTGGGGAAGGGCCTACTGGGGTGTCCCTGGATGTCAGGAGTGATGCTCCCACCCAAGACACTGGCCTTGATCTCTGCAGGGGATGCCTCGGAGGTGCAGCAGCAAACAAAAGATCACTCCACTCATCTACACATAGGTTTTGCCCTTCTACTCTTTTACAGCTGCTGGCTCAACTGTGAATTTCAAGACTGAATTAGTGCTAATATGTTTCAAAGGCAAAGCTACATTGTTAAACTTCTTGTTGAAGAAGAAGTCATGTTATGGGCCAATTTGAATGTTTTCATGGCAATTTTTTCCTGTTTTCAGGGTTTTCCCTGTTCCTTATGGATTAATTTCTGTTAAGGTAGAGACACAAAGACTTCTGGAGAAAAAGACATGCGTACATAAAATCATAAGCTACACAGTCTATTAGCATAAAAGTCTGTCGATAAAATTTTTAAATTACATAAATTCACAAAACTTTGATTGATACTCTTGCTTCTTTTCTGATTTATAACAACCCTGGGGACCTGGATCTTCTGGTGAAAGAGAATGTAATTTCTTCTTCCATTACAAATGCTTGAGGATATTGAAGCTATAAAATATATTTGTTGCGTTTCAATGTGGATCTGAATAACACTGCTCTTTAAAATGTTATATTTAATCTGCCTTTTAGCATACTATAAAGTAATTTCAGCACCTTTAGGTATAAGGCACATGTGACTTCCTGTGTCATACAGGGAATACAGATTGCTAGGCGAATTATCAAAACCTTGTCAGATGAAAATAGTTAAGACATATCTGTTCGAACTGTGTTTTTTAAATAATTCGTTTTTGTCTGTCTACTCCAAGAAAGTAGAAAGAATGGAATATTTATGACAGCTAGTTATTTACATCCCTAAAATTATAATTAAATAAGCTCTGAAATTGTTACATTCTTTCCTTTCTCCTTGTCTAACTATTCATCCATTTTCCAATAGACAGTACACTAAACCAACAAGTTTCTCCCCAGAGTTAACTCTGTTTCATCTCCTGGTACTTCTGAAAATACTCTCATTCCAGGTATTCAGATAGAAAATCTAAGCTTGCTTATAACTCACAGTCATTTGTGCAGCTGAGAGGAAGAGAAGCTATTTAACCGCAATGATCATCATCCCAATTGACTCAAGCAAAGTTTCCATCCTGTGCTGAAATGGATATTAGAAAAAAAAATAAAAGGAAAAAGGAAAAAGGAAAAAGGAAAAGGAAAAGGAAAAGGAAAAGGAAAAGGAAAAGGAAAAGGAAAAGGAAAAGGAATTTAAATAGCTAACAATTAAATCGAGAGCAAAATGAAAATATATCTTGCAACATTCCTTTGACTGTATTCTTACATCCTGTGAGTATAATCTCCCACAGCCTATCATTTGGACACAGAGGTCACTTGCACCCCCTGTGAGGACTCTGTTTGTACAGCCCACTGCCCCACAGGCAGCAGTAAAGGGCATCCTGTGGCCTCGAGTGCCTTGGGCCACCTTTCCCAAATGGAGTGTTTGCCTGGAAATGTCTCATCTTAATGTTGACTTGAAAGATATTTGAAAGTGAGCTCAAGAAGGGTTAGAGACTTCATAAAGGGGCAGGGCTGATGATGCCACCACCTTTGTAAGGGATATGCTTGACAGTGACTTGATTCCCTGCAAGCCTCGTTATTACTTCATTATTGTAGTCTTGAAGAGAACTTGACAGGAATGAATCCCTAACACAATATCTTATCTTCCCCTGCCAGGTTCCGTCCAACACTGCCAGACAAGACCCTTTGATACTTGCCATAGACCCTGCTGCCTGCAACCACAGGCAGTATTCCAAAGCCCCTTCCTGATAAATGTCTCATTTTTCTCTCCTCACGTAAGTTTAACTTTCCTTAGCATGCTCAGCTTCTTCCTACGCCACGGTGCTTTACCCAATGCTACTCCAGTAGAATATTTGCAGCTCTCCACTCCCCTGTGTAACTTTCTTTAGCCCTTTGCTGAGCACAAGATACAAGAGGTGCTGGCAAAAGGAAGTTTTAACTGTACTGGGATCCTGGCAGCCTCCTCCCCTGGTGGGAGCCCTGTCAGATTTTATTTTCCTCATCCAGCTGCTGATATTTTTATGAAAATTTAAGAACTTGGAATGTAGTTCTCTATCAAATTTGAATAAACTTGAGCAACAGAATTAGGACATATAGGACTATGATGGAGTAATCTTAGTTTGTTTTCTTTTTTAAACAGGGTGAAAGTAGGATCAAAGTAACTTAAAAATAGTGTGTGTTATTATTAGTTTAAGTAGTGCACCACAGCAGAAGTTTTCATCCTTTTAGAAATATCTGAATTTTCCAAGGCAAGACCTCACAAATGAGATTTAAGTAAAACTTTGGGTGGCTATAGCAAGTCACATATTTTTAATCTATAATTAATGGAGAAAATTAAACTCCTTTAAAGAAATTATTTATCCTATTAAGAAAAAATAGATTAAGACATGGGATTTCCAACCAAATGCAAAATTAACTGCAAAACTTCAAATTTCCCTACAATAGTTTTACTTTGCAAACTCTCTCCCTTAAATACAACAAAGGTATTGTTAGGCTTTCTCACACACTAGACATTATATTGCTTCTAAGGAAACAAATACTATTAAAATAACAGACTATGAACCCCCCTATACACTTTTTAAGTAATAAATGTTAATATTCTCATTTACAAGTAAGAGCAAGGGTTATTTTGTTAACAAGTGTGAAAATCAGATGAATTTTCACTGATGGTTTTCATTATTTTAACCTAAGATATATATTTCTGGCTGCACACTAACTGCCTAATGATTATGTAAAATAGATTTCCTACCACTACATTTCTGTATAGATTGAGGATGGTTTTGCAGTGAAAGCAGAGGCTGGAGAGTCATTTCTGGGCATCTGTAAAACTATAAAACTATAGAATCTTTTTGATTCCAACTGCTAACCCAGCATTGCCATGTCCACAACTAAACCTTGTCCTTAAGCACCACATACAAATATCTTTCCAATACCTCCAGGGATGGGGTCTCTGGGCAGCCTGTTCCAGTGCTTGGCAGCCCTTTGGGAGAAGAATTTTTTTCTTAATATGTAATCTAAACCTTGCCTGGTTCAACTTGTGTGTTCTGCCCCTCACTCCCGGAGCAATAACTCTGCAAATACGTATAGGCACCACCTCAGACCCAGAGGTACCAGTGGTGTTGAGTACAGGTGATGAAGCCAAACCAGGAGTCAAAGGCACCTGATTTCTTTACCCCTAAATGAGAGATATAACCATCATGCTTGCCATTTCCACATCTTAATTCTTTAGTACTTGCAAATTGTTCTGGGATCCCTGACCTGAAGGTCTGTACTAGTGCTTTGATTTCTGAACCATCTCTGCACAGATTATCATTGAATTAAACAAACCAAAAAATAAAGGAAAGAACAGACTTTGTCCATTGCACATCTCCACTAACCACCCCCCTCCAACATTTTATTGATTGACGGAACTATTTGGAAAGCAATTATATGACTACCTTAATAGCTTTGGGTTTAGAAAAGTAAGATTAAAATCCAGCCATTATTTTCCTCCTGAATGCTTGAAATAGGAAGGATTGCTTCAAGGCTTTACATTACAATTATTTCACTGTGAATTATTTTTATAATTATTTCCATTTCAACTATGTGCTGACATTTACATATTATGTTATAGGTTTCAGCATGTTCCCAGCTCTGACTGTGTTCTGCACTGTAGGTTAAATTCCTGTGTTATTACTGGTGTTATTTTTCTAATGTGTCTCTCTGAACTGTCCACATGGAAAACATTCTGGCCTGATGATATGCTTTGTTGGGATTATAACTGGGTCAATTAATAATGGTCAGTGATCAGAAGCACCTCTCAGCTAGATTGCATAGTTTAATATGACAGTATAATTCTTTTGTCTTCTTTGACAAGTCACCTGTCCCTAGAATGACACAGATGATAATATAAAAAAGTCTAGAGCAAATAAATACCCATTTTTATGATGGTATCATTGAATAAGCACACTTAAATCCCATGTAAATCTTATCTATTATCTCACATACCAGAACAACATTAAAGTTTACTGAAGTCTTAGATGTGTGTCCTAGGTTACAG
>VYZR01117676.1:17843-30676 GCA_013400675.1 Oxylabes madagascariensis | reverse complement strand
CAGATGGCAGATGTGCTCTGCCTATAATATTGTTTTTATGATACCCTGCCTGCTGGCAGAACAGTGGAAGAAACATTTGGAGGCAAGAATTTGCAGTATATTTTCAGTTTTGGGTAACTGAGCTAAAAAGATAGCATTGAGTATAGGGAGAGGAGGAAAGGGATGTACTGAATAGGTGATGATAGATTCCTGTGACAAAAAAAAGGTGATACTGACAAAAAAGGAGTATTTAGTATGTTCATATGGGAAGACCAAACAGCTACAACTATGAGACAATGTGTTCTCAATTCATATGGGATTCAAATACACATCTCAGTTTTAGCTTCTAAAAGTTGTTTTCTGAATTGCCTAACACCAGTGACAGAATCATAACAGAAATGACACCTGAAGGATAAATATATGTTTTCATAACAAAGCTGAGAGACACTTTTAAGTTTATATCAAGGCTCTAGAAATTTTTATTAAAATATTCTTAAAAGATGTGCCTTATACACAGAAGAAAGTACATACTTTTAGTATGTACTAAAGTTAGTACATACTAAATTTTTAGTTAATATGATCTGAGCTGCCAACAGTATTTCTTCCTTAAAAATTTTACTACACATATATCTTCCAAAATAACAAACCTGGCATAGTCAAGAAAGCAGCATCCTGTTTTCATTTAAAGCAAGATGAAAATAAAAGAAGGTAATTGTTTTAAAACTTGGAGATTTAAAATTATGAACATGCTACTGTAAAATGACACCTGGGGATTTAGGTTGAAAAGTCCATTTAGAAAGCCTTATAAATCAAACTAAACATTGTCTATAACCTATGAGCCAATCTAAGGCATTCCCATTGCACGTGGAACTCATTTATCTACATTCATTGGTACCCAGCTGCCCAGATGCCAAATTCATTTTGTGTAAACTACTGACAGAATTGTGGAAATGTCCCAGAGAAGAAAACCTGCAGAAATATAATTAGTTGTGACTGTTGAGCAGATGCAGTACAAGCTCTTCATCCTCTGCTAGAGAAAGCCCAGTATCCAATGGCAAATAGGAGTCTTCCTCTTGGCTGAATTGCATCTTCTTTCTTTTCAGTGGCATTTCTTCTGCTGTGGCACTGTTGCTATAGCTTCTCTTCTTTCTTCCAGTCTCCTCCTCAAGTTCACTGCAGAAAAAAATCAATTAGTCTTTTTAACAACTGTGGTAATCAATATCATCACGTAATCTAACAATACCTTTTCAACAAGGCAAATTTGTGTCAAGATAAGAGCAAACAAAATTACAATTCAGAAGGGTGAAGCAATGGAAACTGATGAACTCTGAATGTCTAAATTAGAGCTGCTCTCAGATCGAGATGGTGGTGGATGTTCTGCTGTCTTAATTGATTACAGTGTATCAGGATATTGCTATAAGTCTTATCTAATATTTGCTGCCTAACACAGCAACAGACAACTTGACAAAATTGATTTAGTGATGTGTCAGTGGACTTTGACATGCTTTCAAGATCTTGCCTAAAACAAATATGCACCAAAAACAAAAATATAAGAACTGTCCCTTCATTGGCAAATCCTACACTTAATACAGTTTTCATCTGGGACTATCTCATTCGATCACTCTTTCCCCTTCTTTCAGACATTTCCCTTGGAAGCTACTAAACACCTCTGCCATGAGAGGAACAGGAAAAACCCAAACTCAGTAATTTTCCCTGGTGAATTCCTGTTTCATCTGCTGTTTTTCTTAAGGCTTGAATGAACTGCCTTTTGCAGCCTTCAATCTGGGTGAAACAGCTGGCAAACTGTTTTATCACCCTGGCTTCTCCCATATGGCCACATGACAACAATAGGAGGAAAGACACAGCTTTCATGTATCTTCATGTGTTTTTTGTCCAATACATTGAAAAAAATGCTATAAAACTTCTTATCTAAGTTAAAAGCAATCTAATAAAATCTATTCTAAGATATATCTGTGAGCCAGATTACAGAGAGCTGGTTGTTTTATGCTGTAGAGTAGAATTCATATCCCCAAACCAGTAAAATGCAAACCCCCCACACCCCAAAATGTTCCATCCAAACCAGCTAACAAAACAGCATTCTCAGCTTTTCACGTTTGTATTTTTAAAATATGACAAAAATTGAAATTGTACTTCAAAAACAGAGTTAAGGCTTTTCTAAAAAAGTTGGTTAAATTCAGATTTTCAATTAAAATTCATCAAACTTCTACTCAGAAAATTCAGTTTACTTATAAGAAAAGTTTCAGTAAGAATTTTTTCATGTCTAGTTTTTACAATTGTTTAAGTGTAAATGTAACGTTTGTGAAATGTTCCATTGAGAACATTGTTCAGACACTTAACAGTTAGAAACAGCAGTTACAATAAATAGCTCTAATTGGGGAATACTGTCCTTAGAATCAACACAGCAAAGGAACCCAATGCCCAATCCAACCCACCTTCAGCTGCTCACATGATTTTTTTCCACTAATAGGACTAATTAAGAGTCTGTGAAATGCTGGTTTCACCACCCACTGGAAGCCAGCCTAACCCAAACATTAACTCCAAACGTGGCGGTTATCAGCAAGTTCCCAAATGCTCTCTGAGAGGGATCAGCAGCACAATGCAGCTTGTACACTGTGCTTTCTGGCTGCCCCCCTACAGAGATGAAGGAATTACTACAGGAGATCTGACAGCCTTGTGCTGGTGGGCTGCACAGTATGACCTGCCTCCCTCTCTCTCATCCATCCCACCTTTCACAGAAGAACGGTGCCACCTCCTGCCTACTCATTACAGCCCAGAAGGAGGGAAATCCTGTAAGAAACACCCTGCATTTCCACAATTAAGGCAAATTAAATACCCTGCCTTTATATTGTTCTTCCCTGTCTACCCAAGAGAAACAGTGTAAAGAAACGTGGTGTAGGGAAAAGTGTCCCTGCCCATGGCAGGGACTGCTGGACTTAGATGATCCAGAAGGTCCCTTGCAACTGGAAACATTCAGTGATTCCATGAATAGATGATGACTGCTCCAAATACTCACTCTTCCTATAATTCACAGGATATAGCAACTTTACTGGCTTTGAGCTGTCATTTGCATGGGGGCGGCTTTTCAGGGCTTTGCTACCAACATTTTATTCCTTTTCTGGGGAAAGGACTCTCATATTTCTCTCTGTAGTGGTTAAGATACTCCAAAAATGCTGAAGCTATACTGACAGTATGTGAAAATATACTGAAGCATTAAAGGATTCTCACTTTTCCAAGTGGACAGTGTGGGTCTGGGCTGGAGTTTCATGTTCACTTTGATCAGGACAGACTGTAGGGTTTCACTTTAAAAGCTCAAGAAAGGCCTCATTAAGTAAAAGCATTTTAGCTTGTTTGCAAAAGAGCCAATTATTTCCAGTCTTTGAACGTACTCCGAAGCCCAGTTTGCATTCATAATTGGCTAATGCTTCATCTAGGACATTAGTTAAAAACATCTTAGCAATTAAAACACTGCAGAAACCTCACAAGCTATGTATTTGAACCTACAAGCTATGAAACAGCAGACTTTAAACACCAAAAATTATAATCACTTCTGGAGTTTCAGAGGCCCTTAGGCCTAGGTATCTATAAGGTAAAACATTTAAATATAAAACACATCCAGAAGGAACTTAACTGTGAGATTCCTCAATTTTTTCCACAAACAAAAACACTTCAACACAATTATGATTAATTTTCATCCTAAGTTTTGTGGGATGATTCTGCTGAGTCAAGCTGCTTCTTATTATTAGTGAGGGATTGTGCAGCTTGATTAGCAGTGTAAACAGAAGATGCATCTACACACAGGCAAGTGTGTTTTCACATTAATTTGACCTCAGCTAGGCTGTGAACTGCAGAGGTGAATAAAGAGGAATATGTAACACAGTAAGCAGCAGCAGCAGCAAAACCAACAAGGAATGAAGAGAGCTAGATAGTTGTGTTTTCATGATGCACAAAAAGTAGATTCAAACCAGTATTTGATAATGACAGCTTTGGAAGGTAAACAGAGAATCATGAGAAATGTACGAATAAGACGTTCCTAATTTTGAGATGCAGAAGAAAGACAAACTGACTGTCCACAGAATGATTTGGGTTGAAAGGGACCTTCGAAGAACAGCAAGTCCAACTCCCATCCCTGCTCCTCCAGGATGAATCTTTACCAGCACTGGTTTGGGTGGTGTGGAAAGGGGCTGTACTACTCAGAGTTGTAGCTTTTAGAAAAGGTGATAGTAGCGATTTTAAAAGGGAGATAAAAAATGTGTGGCATCATGATGCTCAGAGATAACCTGTGTTCATTCAGGGTGCTTTTTCTTAGCTTCATGGACAGAAACTCTTTGGAGGAGATGTAATAGGCATAACTCTGCTCCACATGTGAAAGGACTGAATGCGCAAAAGCAGCTATATGGGAATAACTTCTGCACTTACTGTCAAATGAATTCCTCCTCAGTCTCCATTAACTAAAGGCCTGTCGTCCTGCAGAGCTAGGCTTTTTCTCGTTTCCCATAGACATACATGACCCCTCATTCCTCACAAACACACAAACTGATGTACTACCAGCTAGTGGTCACAAATCGCCAAGACAAAATTATGCTAAGGTAAATTATTTTCTAGCAGAACAACTCAGTCAGAAAGCAACCCCCAGTTCAGATCCAAACCAAGGCCAGTGCATCTTTTTGTCTTCTGCTGCTAACATTTCAAAAGTGGCATGCGCATCTGGTTTACAATTCCTTCCTTTAACCATCTGGTGAAATTTAGCTTTCAGCTGCCTGAACAATCCAAGCAGTCTGAGGCTGCCTGATGAAAGGATTTACTTCGTGTTTACACAGGTGAGGAGCTACCAACAGCCAATTTATCAACAGGCACAGTAATTTCCGTGGCCACCATTTGCACAGCTGTAACACCTAAGTAAATGCTATCATTTGGTAGAATATATTTACTACTCAAACATTACAGAACAGTTTATGAAACCTGTCCCTAAAACAAACACCAGCATATCTGAATGGTAGCTGGGAAATGAGATCTAACTAGGACCCTGATAGCTATACACCAAGAAACTCTAATTTTAAGCTACTACAAAATAAACTCACAGGTATGTTTTTAGCTAATACCAGGGAAAAATAGAAAGCTTTAATTGTTAGTATTTAACTCACTTCTGGGCTTTAAGCAATGTCTTAACAAGCTGTAAGATTTAGATTGTAAAAGCTTGAGAATCAGCCATTTGAAATGTGCAGTCACACAGTCAAGTTGCTGTTGTTTAAACAACGTGGTCCTGGCAAGATCTCTAGACAGGATCTGCTTCACTTAACATTTATCAGAGAATCCTTTGGAGCATAGGTTTACCAGCATTCCTCTGGAAACAAACTGCCCTTGCCACTGAACTACAGGCCATGAGTCAAGTTTCCAGGCTGCAATAAACCACACAAGCTCTTTCCCGAAGAAATTTACAGGAATAATGAATGAATCTGCTAGTAAAATACAGTTCAGAGAAGTTAGGAATAATTTATCCCATAAATATTGGCATTTTGCTAATCAAACATGCTGTGCCCAAAACTTTTTCCATGTAATAAATTTTAATTCACAAGGCCATGGCAGCAATCCTAATGAAGATTAATTACTGCAGTCCCTTCCATAAAGCCCAGTGCAGCTTCTTCCTTACTTGCTGTCAGAATGCTATAGCACATAAAAATGGCAATTAAAATATATTGTGCTGTATTATTTTCTAGATCTGGACAGGCTGGATCAATGGGCCAAGGCCACTTCTAGGAGGTTCAACAAGGCCAAGGTCAGGTCCTGCACTTGAGTCACAGTAACCCCAGGCAGCGCTACAGGCTGGGGGCAGTGCCTGGGAAGCTGCCCAGCAGAAAAGGGCCTGCGAGTGCTGGTCAACAGTGGCTAATCATGATCCAGTGTGTGGCCAAGAAGGCCGATGGCATCCTGGCCTGGGTCAGCCCTGGTGTGGCCAGCAGGAGCCGGGCAGTGACCGTCCCCCCGCACTGGGCACTGCTGAGGCCACACCTCCAATCCTGTGCTCAGTTCTGGGCCCCTCACTGCAAGAAAGACATTGAGGGGCTGGAGCGTGTCCAGAGAAGGGCAACGGAGCTGGGGAAGGGTCTGGAGCACAAGTCCTGTGAGGGGCAGCTGAGGGAGCTGGGGGTGTTCAGCCTGGAGAAAAGGAGGGGGACATCAGGGGGGACCTCATCAGTTGCTGTAACTGCCTGAATGGAGGGTGTAGCGGGGGGGGGTTGGCCTCTTCTCCAACAATTGACAGGGACAAGAACAAGTGGCCTCAAGTAGCACCAGTAGAGGTTTAGTTTGGATAACAGGAAATATTTCTTCAACAAAAGGCTTGCTGTCAAGCCCTGGAACAGGTTGCCCAGGGAGGTGGTGAAGTCATCATTCCTGGAGGTATTTAAAAGACCTGTAGATGTGGCGCTCAAGGACATGGTATAGTGAGACTTGGCAGTGCTGGGTTAACAGCTTGATCTTAAAGGTCCTTTTCACCCTAAATAATTCTGTGACTCCCTTACTGATTCCACTGATATAAATCAAAACACCTCTAAAACGGAATATATAAGCCTCTATCAAGAGCAATTCAATATCTCAATGTCCAATTTTGCAGCTAATCAGAATGACCAAGGCTTTTAAACTGAGACCTTTTATAAAGTCTCTCCTATGGTGTTTTTCTGGCCATCACAACGTTAAGTTCTGGCCTTCACCGTCACAGATATGACTGAAATTCATTTTAGAAGGAGCACCATGATTTGCTGATAAATCATCTCAAAAGACAACATAATATTAACCTCATCAAGAATGACCTAAAACTTAGCAGGTCAACATCAGCATCCTGCTGTAAGAAACTACAATTTCTCCACAATTTTCATAAATAAAAGAAGGCACACAACAAAGTAGCACTGACTACTAACTTGCACGCTTGTCACCTGGTGACTGTCCATTAAGTCACAAACAAATCAGTACCAGAACTAAGATATTTCCCCTCATGTCCAAGATCTTCTCCATGCTGATCTAGGAGTTAATGTGATCAGTCACCCCCATTAAAGATTTAAAGATAATTATGAGGTCAATCGGAACTTTGTTCTTCCTCAACATTTTTATTTAAAGAGGTTGAGGAATTAGAAATACCAAAAACTCAATCTGACTGCAAAATTAATATTTAAGAAATCCAGCTGCTTTTCTTTCGCCCTGTTCTATATTCTTAGATTTTTCACCTCATTAACAATTTACATTTGATAGCCTTAAACCAAATATGATGAATGTTACTAGATATACAAAAATTAATCTCATATTACATGCTTGAAGTCATTAATTACTCCGCTTGTAGAGGTATGGCTGGAAGGGAATTTTTATGCAAAGGCAAATTTAACTCATGATTTGTACAGCTCCCCCAGTTAAAAAAAAAAATCTGTGGGAGGACTGAGAAAAGATTAACAGTGGTTTTGACTTCTGAAACCATGGACAGATAGTCTGTTTTTAAAGACTCTTGAAGGAAGACACCCTAGGTCATACTTACTACGAATTATCTCTTTTAAAAGCATTTTTCTCCCCTTAAAGCAAGGAGCAGCTAGTGTAGCTTGACATATTTCTATTTTAATTCAACTCTTTGAGCAAAATCCCTGACTTTTGGAAATATATAGCAGAATAGAGTTGTGTTTTCTAATCTCAAAGCCCAATTTTACTGTCTGCTACTCAGCTAATTTGTTTTTGTTAAAATCATTAGGTCGATATTTCCCAGCCCCAAAAGCAACTCATCATACAATTCAATAGCAATTCTAAGAGAGCTGCATGAGGCATGAGTGTTGATCTAACAGCCTCAAATTAATTTTCTTTACTGTATCTTGCTCTTTCTCAAAAGCCTTCCACGAGGTGCTCAGAGCACCTCACCAGACATACCTACACTGAGCATCAAAGCTGCCTTTGGAGCAGCTGCAAACAGCCTTTGTATTTCTAAGGGTGCCTGAGTGGGGTGCGTTGGAAGGCAGCACCATTGATGACTCTGGTGACAGCACAGCACGTGATGGATAATCCTGTGCTGGCCATGCCCTGCCCAGGGAATATCAGTCATGTTGTTACAGGCTAAATGGATTTGGCCACGGTGAGGGCACAAGTATTGGCGTGTGATTGACCACAACTGCTGCGACTTCGGATGGCGTCAACTAAAGCTCTTCTGGGCAACGTCTCAGTATTTTGGTGCAGTAGGACAGGCCAAGGACTGTTTCCAGTAAGCAGTTTTGATGAAACCACATTTCTTC
This sequence comes from Oxylabes madagascariensis, assembly GCA_013400675.1. Taxonomy (NCBI): domain Eukaryota; kingdom Metazoa; phylum Chordata; class Aves; order Passeriformes; family Timaliidae; genus Oxylabes; species Oxylabes madagascariensis. Next base: position 22,418 of record VYZR01117676.1, on the reverse strand, counting down.
AACGTGTGTAGTGGTCTGTTCTCCATAGGCAGCTTTGATGCTCAGTGAAGGTATGTCTAGAAATACACCTCCCTGGTTTCCTTTGGTGTACATTCTTTCTTTCCTAATCTACTCCACAGGAAGGGAAAATGACCAAGGATCTTGACTTTCTTTGAGTCCTTGTTCTCCTTAAGAGCACAAGACCTCACTCTAGGGGGGCCAGATCAGCCACTGATCCAACAAGTCTGCCCTTACTACCACTGCCAAAAATCTGTCCATCTCTGTCAACTTTTATTCTTTAAGTGCAGCTACTCTTGAGCCTAGCTGACATTCTGAGGAAAGGATCAATACAAAACGTGATGTATGAATACATACTCCCCCTTGCACAAAGCAGGAGCGATTTACTGCTGCTCAGAGAAGGCAATGCTTTTCCGCATCCTTGTCAGGTCTATTGACATTCACTGGTGAATAGGCTCCAGGGGACAAGGCCACCAGCCTGTTAACTTAGGGCTACCTAGTCCTGAAACCCAGGTCCCACATCCAGTCCTGCATACTGACTCCACAACACACAGTGACACAGGGATAAAGGCAATCTAACCCCTAGGATTCACTCAATTCAGATGTGAAAAGCAAGAGGGTTATGAACCTAGACATCTATGCTCCCATTTAAGTGTCAAGATCATCCTTCTCAATCTGTTACACGATACATTGCCTGTCAGAAACACACAAGTGGCCTTCTTGTTGCAGTGAACCACACAGGACTTCATGTGGTATCCCTTCATCTTCCCACAGTATGCTGGCATCAACTCCAGATCCTCATTCCCACCCTGGGCTCTTCCATTAAACTATATGAAACAAAGTCTTCCGGTGAAATATGCCCCCTGTTACGCCCCTGCCAGGATTCTAATGCTAGCTCAGACCTGGAGAGCTTCGGGGGATATTTCAAGACGGGACAAAGGGCACAAAAGAGGCTCTAACCCCGAGATATGATTGCAGATGTTTATTCCATGTCTTCCAAGGGGGAAAGAGAGCGAGAGCGGAAGAAGAGGGTCTTATCTAGGTTTCTCCTAGAAGAGATAACTGGAACTCAGCCAATAGGGTCTGAAAAGGGGAGGAAGGGTCAAACTATATAGTCGCTGACTCTGGGGGTCTCTGGGGAGGGAGAAACCATTGCCCAAGGCAATGTAACATTCCGGTTCATACAACTTTAAACGCTGTTTTCAATTAATTTAATTATTATATATTTACTTCTACTCAGAGTCCACTTCACATGAGTTTTGAAGAGTTTAAACAACACTGAATCATAGAACTTATCAAGTTTTACCATGTACAGACTTATTTAATACAGCACAGTGCAAAGGGATCATCAAATCCTGAAATTACTTCAACATTTTTCCTTTCACACCTGCAATGTGACAGAAGAGAGATGAATTTCTGAAACAGGACAGACCCACCACTGGCCAAGGCTGAGTCCATCAGTGAGAGTGGGAGTGCCTCTGGGACAACAAACTTAAGGAGGGGAGAAAAAACAGCGCAAAAGGAGCCAGGGAGAGCAATGAGAACACGTGAGAGAAACAGCCCTGTAGATGCTGAGGTCAGCACAGAAGGAGGGGCAGGAGGTGCTCCAGGTGCCAGAACGAAGATTCCCCCACAGCCCATGGTGTGGCCCATGGTGAGGCAGTGTGCCCCTGCAGCCCATGGAGACCAGAAGGCTGTGATCCCTTGGGAAGCCCATGCTGGAGCAGGCTCCTGGCAGGACCTGTGGCCCTGCGGAGAGAGGAGCCCATGCTGGGGCACATTCACATTTGCTGGCAGGACTTGAGTCCACACTGGAGGAACCTGTTCCTGAAGGGCTTGTATGCCCTGGAAGGGATCCACACTAGAATGGTACGTGAAGAATTGCAGCCCACAGGAAAGAGTTGAAGAAGATTGTGGAAGAAGTCCCCTGTGGGAGAGCGTCCACATGGGAGCAGGGAAAGGATCCTCTCCTGAGGAGAAAGGAGTGGCAGAAACAACACATGATGAATCAACTGCAATCTCCATTCCCCATCCTTCTGTGCTGCTGAGGATGAGGAGGTAAAAAAAATTGTAAGTTAATCCTGGGAAGAAGAGAGATGTGGGGAGAAGGCGTTTGAAGATTTGAGTTTATTGCTCATTACCCTACTGTCATGTGATTGGTAATAAATAAACTCATCTTTTCACAAGTCAAGTCTGCTTCACCTGTGACAGTAGTGGTGAGGAATCTCTCCTGATGTTATCTCAACCCCTGAGCTGTTCACTACAGTTTTTCTCCCCTGCCCAACTGAGGAGGTAAGTGATAGAGTGGCTTTGTGGGCACTGGGCATCCAGCGAGGGTAAACCCACCACAGAAACACTTGAAACTTCCAGGTCAATTAGTCAAAATTTTTGCATGTGAAACAGTTTCACCAAGATCCCTTCAATACTGACTCAAAAATCATTCTTACACAACTTCACAAAAGAAAATAATAGCCTTTAGCTCAGATTTCTGTTCAGCACCTAACACGCAAACTTTTAAAAGTCAAATACTAGGTCCCATGAGAAAGAGGAGGACTGTAAGATGAATTCCTAACATGTAAACAAAACAATTTATAAAAAACATAATTTTAAAATGAACATGGAAGATGGTGCTTACCTGTAGCTCTCTTCACTTTCTGAATCCTGCTCTGCATCAGAGTCTTTGTATTTATCAGGATCTGGGAGAGTGCTTGGATCAAACTCATCTTCACTTCCACTGTGAGCAAGAAAGGCCACTCTTTCCTCTTCAGCCTGTGAGGTGACAAACGGAGAGTTACAAGACAAGCAAACAAGTACCCCATTAATAGGGAGGCTGTAACAAAAACCACTGCCCCCAAATGCAGTCAAACACCACCAGTATTATGGCCAGGAAAAGAGTATAATTTCTGTCATCACCAGTACTCTCCTCCAAGGCTGTTTTTTAAAGGTTGAAGAAATATTTTTAGAAAAGGAAGCACAAGGATTTATGTTCAAATTCTACTTTCCAATATTGTAATCTTAAATCTATGAAATCTAGGAGAGATCTGGGCAGCAACTAATCAACAGCCATCTGAGAGCAAGTGTCTAAGTAATATGCAGCTTTACTGTCCCTCAGAAACACACTGGCAAAGAGATACTCACATGTGGACACATAAATCACTGCTGTTAGGTGAATTTAATGAAATAGTCTGATTTAAAACTCATCTGGGTGTCCTTGCAGTTAAAATCCAAAAAGCTGCTTAAGCTGAATTAACTGCTCTAAGGGAGTTTCAGCCATCCTCTCCATGAGATACATGTTCTTCAGGCACCTTCCCAGACCCCCTCATCCCTCCTCTCTGGGACTCAGCTTCCCTCTGTCCCCACAGCAGACCTCAGTACAGGCTGAATGCATTGGCAAATTTCCCCAGGATGCGACAGTGCCTCATCAATTCCTTAACAAAGAGAGCAAAGAAGATGATCTTCCATAAAAGTACTGGGTTATATAAAAAAGCTGACTAATTTTGCAGATACAGGTTCTGCTTCACTTAATCCTGAACTGATGGCACCACTTTTGTGAATTTTTGCTAGTAAGCACAAAGAAACCAGATAGCCTGGAGGGCACATGCAATTGTGTATGCATACAGAAATGCAGACAGAAAGTTTATAGGTATTTCTAAGCAACGTGAACCCTAGATCCATGCATATTTATGCTGGAAAGCAAAAACAAATTCCAAGAAATTATAATCAAAGACATTGCTACCTTTTGTTTATATATCTAATCAACATGCACACAGCTGAGTTTCTAAAACAGTACTCATTTAAATGATCTTTCGTTCTATGAATAACTTCATATCGTTATATATTTAAAGTTAATTTTTGTTTTGATTTTTTACCATTTCTATCATCCAGTTTTTAAAGAACAGTCTTTATGTGCACATAGCTTCCTGCAATAAGAAATAAATTAAAAAGAAAAAACCAAACAGAAACCATACCAATGGTCTCTTTTATATCTGCATATAAAGTGAGTGAAAGGCAATGAGCTGGTGAAGGGTAAGATTAGTCCACTGCAAGAGTCCATTCTTGCTTGACCAGTGACACTTCTGCAGTGTACTGAAAGCAAGTAGAAGAAAGGGACAAAAGCCAGATTTGCAATCAGAAGGCAGAGGAAAAACTTACTGAACATACATACCAGTAAAAGTAATTCTATGGCTGGGTATATAAAATGACTAAAAAGCATTGTCAGACTCTTCAGCACTGTAAGCTTCCTAAGGTAACAACCACCAACAGAAAAGCATGTTGATTCTCAGAAACTTCACATACCACTTCACAAGAAAGCTGGTTTTGCAGGGTTTTTGCTTACAAAAAAAAAAAAAATTCTTCAAGCTCATCTCTTAGTGCAATATTACAGAGCATTACTAACTCCACAGAAAACTATTTTGAAGGTCACCTTTTTGCTAATGAATTTTCTTATTTGAAAATTGTTCTGCATTAAATTATAGCTTATTTTAATTTCTTACAACATTAAATATTTGCTCTTTACTTGTCCTTCCAATTGCACCTGTTCTTTTGATACAGCTGGTGCATACCCATCTTAAATTGAAG
>VYZR01117673.1:8194-25891 GCA_013400675.1 Oxylabes madagascariensis | reverse complement strand
ATTGTTCCGCTGAAGTCATGACAGCCAAGTGTTCAGCATACAAACAGCAGCACAAACCCAAAGACTCCTTTAACTTTCCTTTTTTTCCCCAACTGTAAAGCCTGAACATATGCCAGCACACATCTCTAAATGCCAGTCATTTTTCACAGGAAAGCGCCAGCTTTGAGGTTTCTCTTTCCATTCACCATCTGAGTTTTCAGCCTCCTGGCACTAGAAATCTGCACCTTGTCTCCAGTTTCTGTTACAGCATTATTTTCCCACTGAGAAGATCAGGTAAAGTTTGTAAATTTAACTCATGTGCGTTGACAATTTGGAACTCCCAAAGTCTTAACACTGGGGTTTTGCTTTGCTAAAGATGAAGTCCCTAAATACAGGCAGCAGCAGCATCATAAGAAAACCACAAACTATGATTCCAGTAACTATTTTAAGCTTGAATAGAAGGGACAAAAATTAAAATATAAAAATACTCTGATGGGGTGAATAATAAGTGACCTGTTCAGGAGTTTACTTGCAAAAGTTCAGAGAACCTCAACTATAGCAAAGCCTGGTTTCGTTAATTCTGGTTCCTGGAAGTGATCCAATCAGAAAATCAGCTTCACAAAACAGGAGTATTGGCATTGCTGAGCTAGGATGACACCTGATGAAGAAATTTAAAATTCACTTTCAGTTTTTCTCTGATCCTATATGAGAAACCTGTTCCGTAAAAACCTGCAGACACATTATGCAGTCCTTAAAAAACAATTTGGCCCTGATTCATCTGGGGCAAATTTGCCATAGGCAGGGTGGGGTAGTTTGCTAAACGTTAAATACCTTCCCTTAAGCATATTTACAGCTCCTGCTGCCCAATCACACTGGCTACTCCTTTGTACACTGCTACCACAGTGGGGTTTTTTTATTAATCCTCTTTCATGCACACATAGCTCCAGGCAGGATAATTTAGAACAGATTAAGCTGACCACTTGTCATTATCGTGCCCCATTCACACGTTCTCAAAGTAAATGTTAAGTGCAGAAATTATGACTACTTAGCCCTTAATTAACCAACAAAACACTGAGTTTATTAATCATGGATGTTTAGTTTTGGTGAATACTGACGAAAAGGTATTTTAATTCAGCTATCATAATTATACAATTTCCTGGTTTGGCTCGTGGATTAAAATCACATAAAGCTCAAATCCAGAACTTTACAGCAGGTGTCAATAAACCCTTCAAAGATGTAGTAATTTTTTTTTTTTTTTAATGGATTTAAGAGCTACTCACATTTCAGTTCCTCCGTCCAGCAGATATGGACAGGAGTCACCAATCTGGCAAGTGTCTTGAAGTACAAACTGCTCACAGTCAGCTCAACAGATCTGCAGGTTTTCTGGTTCGAACAATTTTTGCACCCAAGTAGGTGAGTGTTTGATCAGCTTTCCTTTGCTTACTATCAAAGACCAGACAGATTTTTTGCTAAATGCTACTATGAAGCATTTGGTGAATGGGAGGAACGAGAAGCCTTTCTGAACTGAACACAAATGCTTGTAATGAGATTTGTATCTTACAGTTTTACTGAGTTGAAGAAAATTCAGCCACTTATACAATAAAATAACTTAAAATCGCATCCCAACCCCAAAGGCACCATTCCCACTATCTGAATTTGGGTAGGGAGCATTTATTCTAAAATAATTACAAGCAATCCCAAATAGCAGGACTTCTACAAAATCCACTAGAATACATAACTGTAATTAGATGTTTGCATTCAAAAAGGAAAACAAGACAAAATAAAACTCTCCAGTTAATTGTTTCCAAGTCGAAGAAACTGGGAACAAAGCCTGCTATTGAACGAGCATTAATGATCTGCCATTTGGATCTGCAGATGTTTCCCATGAGGGCAGACAGCAAAAAAACATTTCTCTTCAAACCCAGGGAAGCAGCGACAAGGGAATGAGTTATGTTCATTCATTTGGATTTCTTTATTTGAAATTGTCAAAACCATTAGGTTCAATAAAATTTTACTTCAAGGGGAACCTGCACCCAATAAAATTTCAAAGAACTGAGCTCTTAATCTCTCCTCACTTAAACCCAAATGAGTCAGACTTCAAAAAAAAAAGAACTTTCACAAACGTGATAAAGTGAGCTGAGAGAGAGACTGCCCCATCCTCGCTGACAGCTCCTGATCATCACCACCTCCACATCAATGGCAACACAGACAAATGCCTGCTCAAATTAATTAGCATGGCCCCCTCATTTCCATTCACCCCCATTAAAAGATTATCAAACAGTATAGATTATATACCTTGTCCTGGCTAGAAACTTAACTTCTAGAGCACGGCTTATCTATTTGGGAGGAGAGAATGAAAATGCGCACTCATAAATCCTAAAAAGACAGAGCTGCCTCTTAATTTACGGTGTTACGCAAAAGCAGAACAGTTTTATTTCTAAATTAGCTCTGATCTCAAGGCAGCAAAGCTATACAATTCCAAGAATTTCCAAAACAATGAAATTCTCCCAAACCTAAAGTTTCCAGTAAAGCAAAATTTACTCCACAGACTACATCTACAGTTCCAGGAGTGGGCAACAGGAAGAATTGTCAAGGGTACAAGTACTTCCCAGAAAGGAAGGATATGAATAAGATCTCCCTTTATTTTTCCCCATCCCAAAAGGCCAACAAAACCAAACAAAGGTCTCAAAAGCTAAGTTAGTATCTCGCTTGCATTTTAGCAAGTTGTTTTTGTGGGAAAGTGAAAACAAGCCAGTTGAAGGAGCATCTGTGTAAATACACAAGGAGCAGGCACCCACCACGGCAGGAGGAGAAGTCACCCCCTGGGTCACCGTGCTCCGGCTCTCACCACGTGCTGACCAAAACACCAGGAGCGAGCAAGCAAATTAATTAGCTGGAACTAAAGACCACCAGAAATTGTTAATAGGAGGCTCTCCTTTAAGGCCAAAGGTGGTCACAGCATGCATCCATCCAACCTACCCACACGGAGGTCCTGTCCGGTGGCAGGAGGGGTTGGACACCTACGTGATCAGACTGGAAGTTCCAGCATCAATTCCAAAGGCAGGCTTGAAGACTCCCAGCTCTGTTTTCCCCAGAAAAGCAGCAGTGGACGTCAACAGGAAAGCACAGACACAATTTGTCCCCATCAGTCCCGACCTAGGGTTCGACAGGAGGCAGTGAAAGAATCAGAAGCAAGGGTTAAAAAAATGCCTAAAGGTCAGCAGGCTGCTTATGGGAAGAAAAGAACAAAAAAAGTCTTCTCAGAAAGGCAGTGTGCATTTAAGAAAATAGAAATCAAATCTAAAATTATTACATGCTCCAAATTTTCCCACAATAATCCAATTATTTCACAAGGGAGCTTTGCAGAAGTAGTGTAGCCTTGCAAAAGGTCAACTCCATATGTGTTCTTTACAGATTACGTTTATGAATAGCCAGTTAATTGAAACTTAAAGAAACACAGCATTGAGCACAATTAACAATTTACTTCAGGTTTTTTCCCCAAGTGTGAAAGTTGAAGTTGCATCTAATGTTCACCTGCTTGAAACTATTCCAGACAAAACAGCAGCGATCCCAGGAAAACCCATCCAAATTTCCATCACGCACAGAACACGAGGGGACCACATCACTCCAAATATCCACTTAGCCCAATAAGCTGCCTCTAACTCTGACCGAAAACAGATGCTCAGGGGAAGACTATAAGGTCACAAAACCATACCGTGATTCTGCCTGCAAAATAATCTCCTGGTTTCCAGGAATCTGTGATTTAGGAGCTGCTTCAGCTAGAAATTGTATCTGCATCTTTGTGATTAACAGCCCCGGAGTATGTTTTCTCTCTTAATTTGCCAAACAAATTTTAAAATCCATTTCTATCTTTAACAACAGGAAGGTATTGGAGTAATGAGTTCCACAGATAAATTATGCTTGTGTGAAGCAGAAGCATAATTTAGCTATGGAAGAATTTTTTTTTTTTTAATTGAAGAGGACCTTAGGAAAAAAAAAGTCTTTGAATCTTGCTCATTTATTCTTACCCCTTTAACATCTTGNGCTTCAGCTAGAAATTGTATCTGCATCTTTGTGATTAACAGCCCCGGAGTATGTTTTCTCTCTTAATTTGCCAAACAAATTTTAAAATCCATTTCTATCTTTAACAACAGGAAGGTATTGGAGTAATGAGTTCCACAGATAAATTATGCTTGTGTGAAGCAGAAGCATAATTTAGCTATGGAAGAATTTTTTTTTTTTAATTGAAGAGGACCTTAGGAAAAAAAAAGTCTTTGAATCTTGCTCATTTATTCTTACCCCTTTAACATCTTGAATTATATGAAATTATAAATAATTGTTCTCTATTTACTCCACATCACTCAGATTGTTCCCACTTCTGCATTCTCCTCTCTAATGATCTCTCTTAATTGAAAGAGAGGTTCATTCAAGGAACCTGGTTAATGTTACACCATCCAAACATCTGAACTGGCACACACCACAGGCTTTTTTTTCCCCCTCCAGATAATTGATTTGTCTGAATATATAATGTAGTGCAAAACAACCTAAGTTCAAAACCATCTAGGAACATTTCAAAAAAAGGTAATTAACATCTTATTTTCTACAGTCTTTACAAATATTTTACCGAGTAATTTCTAAGTTGAAAGAATAGTTTAAAGGGTTTGAAAACTGCCTCTGGCTATGTAGCTTTTTAAAGGACTGAAGTTTTTGATTAAGAAAAATTTGTAATCCCTAAATATTTCAAAAAAATTAGAGCAGGACCCTCCTTTGGATCACTCCAGAGTAGGTTTTTGATGAGTTACTGTAAATACAATTATACTCCTGCAAGTGTTTACCCTGGCACCGCGAGGCATGAGGCCACAGGGGTGCCAACAGTCAAATTTGCCTTAGGAAGTGACATCCTCAGGGCAGGACAGACAGATTGCACATCCACAGTGCCTTGCAGCTCACAGGATAGCCAATATCCAGGGAGGATGGAGAACATCTAAAAGAAACAAGGTCTCCATCAACAAGGCTTCCTTCCGACTGATCCCTAAATTGGACCAAAACCATCTGCCCACACAGCAATCAACCCACGCCATGGCTATGCTGGTAAACCTGTAGTTACACCCAAGCTGATTTCTCCAGGGCAGAAATTGCCAGGTAGGTAAGAAGGTGATCAAACATTTGATCTAACGTGGGAGACTTGGCCCAGTTTCTCTTATCACTCTTGGTCTTCCTTAGAACCTTCACACAGAAGACAGTGGGGAGTTAATTCTTATGTGGATCACAGAAAATCTTGTGTGGATTACAGTGGAATACACAAAGAAAGCCTTGATATTGAGACACACAAATTGTCTGAATATGAATATTCCATCTGGTTCTATGATTTGATTTTACAGCGTCAACATCTTGGGAAACAGAGGTGCACTCAGTATCACCTGTTACACTGATACATGATTTAAAAGCAGAGTTCAAGGCACTCATGGTTCCAGCATCCTCACAATCCAGCAAGGACCAGTTGAGCCTTAAGAAAAAGATCCCTTGGACCCAGGAAACATTTAACTGCTTCAGTTAAATGGGAATAGACTGAAGAAAAACGTTATTTTCCTTATAAACAAGCTTCTATGCATGTGTGTTATCTAATAACTACAACTGGAAGTAAAATGGGAATGTGGGAAGAGTGCCAACGTAAATCTCCAAATCTGAGGAAATCGGGAGCAATTTTCCACTCAGGGGTGGAAACAACAGAGAGGAAATGCAGAGCATACTTAGCATGCTTCACTCCCCTCTGCTGAGGTAAAGCTTCCCTCTCCCCTGTGCCCAGGCACAGGGACCCCAGGTGATGAGACCCCCAACTCCCTGCACTTCGGGAGACTGGAATTCAAAACCCTATACCATTATTAGAGTTCACGGTATAGGTGATGGTGAACAAAACAGTTAAAAGCCAAAATCCCCACAACAAAGTGACAGCACAAGTTGTTGCACATAACCTGCCTGAATTTGACTGCCACTGGTGGGGGCCTTGTGCCAACCTTCTGCTGTCTATGAGAAATTAAAGACAAGATGGGTAAATCTGCACAGTGTAGACTAAAGGAGGAGAAGCAGACACTCAGTATTGCCTGGAAATCTCAGTGGGAGCAACCAAGAAACTTCTGGGGTGAAGTTTATCCCTGTCCCAAGCCCATTCCAGCCACACACACACAACCTGACTCCAGCTCCCCCACAGACAGTCCCAAATCCCAGTGAGCTTCAACATCCAAGGTGCAACCACTGCTCTCCTCAGGAGTGCTCCTTGCCCAAGCAGGTAGATTCTTTTCATAATCATCTGTTCAAGGCAGAGGTGCAGCTAGTCCAAAAGCAGCTGCTTACATTACCAAATGCAAAAGGCACTGGAAAAAAAACCTGCAGTGAAATTAGTGAAATCGAGCCAGTTATGATTCCAATTACCTTGAATGACATAAGCAAGGCTTCCAGCACAGTTACAGCCTCATGCACTGTCCCAGGAGGGGATGATTACAGGAATCCCTGGGCTGTTTAGACACCCACCTTCCTGTCAGTGACAGCAGTGCCTCTCCTCATGCCCTTCTTTATAACTGACACCTTAAAGATACACATTTACAAACTATCCCATAGCTCCTTTAATGCAATCAAAGTTAAACTTGTCTTAACAGCACAAAATTTATCACTCTTATTTTAAAAAAATTGTGAAATTTTTAAGAAATAAAATGAGAATTTCCTTTCTGCACCATTTTTGACTTTTTCTTTCCATGGGTACAGCAAAGTGAAACCACACATACTGAATCCATCTTCAGGCTGCAGCACATGCAAGTTTATTTGCTTTATGATAAGCTATTTTATGATGGCATTGAACAGCAGCAAGAACTCAAACAAGCGAGATTATTACTCAAATACACTCATTCATCCTGACAGCTAAATCGACTCACTCAACAGTATCATCTTCTGAGAATTACTGCAAAATAGATGACAAATTCTACAGTTCAATCACAGCAAACTAATAGCAAGATATCCAGGCGAGAACTTCTATTTTCTTAATGCCACGTAGCAGCAATTCAGCTTTCAGTGTGCTTTGAACAAGTGACTGTCATAAAACTAAGGGCACCAATCGGGTCCTTGCCAGTTGCCATAGTTGTGCTAGGCGAGTATCAATGAAAATTCACACAATTTCTCGTAACAATCGCATGAACACCTCTTTCAAATAAAACAAAAACAAACAAACTATGCCTTACACACTACATTTCCCTCAAAGCTACCCTTAAAACAACTCCGTTGTGTCAATGCACTTGTGTGAATGTTCCACTTTGTTGTTTGTTTTTAGTTTAGGGATTGCTTTATTATTACTGCTAAGTGGTTTATTTATTTAGTCAAAGTCAACAGCCAACCAACTCAATTTCAGCCAGCAAGTGCACACGGGGATGCGTCGGTTCAGCGAGAGCTGGCTGAGGAAGGAGAGAATTTCCCCAGCATCATTTCCTCACATCAACAAAAAGAATTATTCACACAAGGTGCGAGCCCCTGGAGCAGCATCACTAAAGTAACACCCAGCAAAAAAAGCGAAGCAACCCCGAGCCTCCCACGGCAAAGTTGGCTCTGCGGGGAAGCGCGAACAGCGGAACGGCGGCTGAGCTGGCAGAAAGCGGGCGAAACCCGCCAGACCTCAAAAAGCAAACAAACAAACGAGAAAAAACACCCAAACTCCAGAGCCACCCTCCCGAAGCCGCCGGGCTGCGCTGCCCGGGCGCGCTCCCCTTTACCTGCCGGCCGGGCCGGGGCCGCGCAGCGCCCGCAGCCGCCCATCGGACCCGCTCCGCCGCTCGGGCCGGGCNCTTGGAGCATCCCCCTGCGGATCCCATCGCTCGGAGCATCACCATCCCCTCCCGGACCTGCATCCTGCCCGCCCTCTCCACACCAAGACCAAAGCATCCAACTCCCACCGCCCGTTCCCAGCGAGCCCCACGCCCCAGGGAGCCGGGGATGGTGGAGGCAAAGGGCAGGGGACTGGCAGCGCTGCCCTGGGGAGCTCTGGGTGAGGGTGGAGCTAGGAAGGAAGCCACGCGAATGAGGACAGGCCAAGGGAAATGCAATCAACAGCAGCGCCGCTGCCACGTAACACTTGTTCTTGGCTGCATCTCCCAACGCGTTGTTTTGGCTTCATCTCCAGGTGCCTGACAAGGGAGCCAAGGGCTGCAGCCACGTTCCAGGCAGGGAGACTGAGGCAGGATTGAGGTGATGTGCTTACCTGGCGTGTCTGCAGCTGAAACATGGTACCACACGTGTTTCTCCACGAGTTTGCCACAGCGTGGAAAGGCCAACACCTCCCAACAACGCTGTCAGTGCCAGGTTGTTTCTGGAGCAGGCTGGGTCACGCACCTTTCCGGAGAGCTCACCCAGTCACCACTCCCACCGGCGGTGTTCAACATCCCTTGAGTGTGGTATCACTGCAGGAGGTGCAGAGCAACGAGGTGAGGAGGGACAAGCTTGGGGATGGAACATATTTACATTCCCCACGTGTCATTCTGATCAGAAATTACACCTTGTCTACGAGCGTCACTGACGTGGTGACACCCATCTCACACCGCCGAGTGAAACTCGGTGATGCAACCACGTTGTGCCATTGCAAAACAGAAATGGTCATGGACCTGTGGGAAGGGTTTGTCACATCATAAAGAATCGTTCTCTAACCGCTGAATAAAAATGTGGAGAAGACATAAAAGCCATTACTCCAATTCTTTCAACTAGATCTGGAGAGTAAGAATTGACACCTATGAACGGTCCCATGTGGATCTACAAAATGAGGATGAGGAGCCATCAGCTCAGGAGCTAGGAGCTACACATCAGGGAGATTATTACTTGTACACGTGAGCAGTTTTAAAAGAACAGGAAAAAAAACTTGGCAATGCTTTATTTTGCCTCCTGACTTAAAGGTTATGTTTGAAGGGATAGATCCTGATGTTCCAGCACAAGCTCAACAACAACATTAGTTACAACACTGTCTGCAGTAAGTATACAGCAACTCCTAAATTGCATAAACCTTCCCAAAGTTTGTCTACATGCTGAATAGGACAGCTTTACTCAGCTCATGCAATCAAAAATCTAAGGGGAAGTTGGCTGAGATCAGAAAACTAATCAATGATCTCAGCTGAAAACAGAGAAGAAAGGAAACTTATGCCACTAATGTTTTTGTTTTCCTTTCATCTAAACCAAGAAAAATATCAGATTCAGATAATTAGATAAGTTTAGAACTAAAACAACATAGCCTTTAAAACACTTTTCTCTTAGGTGTGTGATCCCACAAAATGTGTATCAAACAGAGTTCTGTGCATGTTTTATCAAAGGCTGCAGCCAAGAGAGAAAAAAACTGTAAACATGCCCAAAGGCAATCTAATAAAGGTGGCTGCTGATTTCGGGAGAAGCAAAGGAAAGCAGCTTGTGTGTGCCTCTGCCAAAATGAAATGTAACAGTGCTCCTTGGATGCAATGGGAGAAAGAGATACAGAAATTAAATTCTCATAGCCAATATCCACCCAAATGAGAAAAGCTTGCCACGACTTAGTGGCAATAAAGAGATAAATTGATTAACTGTTACAAGATTACCCAAATATGGGCTCTGCAAAACATTAACTTGAGAAGTTCTCTTGTCTTAGGCATCATGTAGCTGTATTAAGGATGCTGATAAGGCTGCAGAATGCTGAATATCTAGTTCTTTGTTACCTCACTGCTAACTGAAAAAAAAAGGACAGTACTGGGAAGATCCTTGGAGTAGGAACTTTACATCACTGGCAGGCTAAGGGGAAGGGAGGAGGAAACGTGAAACTTTGGAAATGTCACCAAAACATCAATGTGAGGGTGTTCTGTGAACACATCCAATGTAATCTGAAGTCATCGAGAGCCAAGATACGCATTTTTGTAACAGTAAGTCATTAAGTATGACTTAAGGAAGAGCACTAATTAAATCCCCCTGTAAAACACATTGTCAAAAGAAAGAAAAAAAAAAAAAAAAAAAAAAAAAAAGGGGCACATGTTAAAAATATAGCAAACAGAGGAATTTCAGCTTGAGAAACTGAAACGAGGATGTCTAAACAAGATTTCTTATTAGGTTTCCATACTCACAAGGAGCCCCTGTACACCTTCTCTTCGTGCACACAAATGTTTTTCTTCTGGATTTTATTAAGGATGTCATTATCAATTCCTGTGAGGGAAGAGAAAATCTATAATTGAGAACCATTGTTGGCGTTATCAAATCCTACTCATATTTTGTGTGAATATCTCATTTTCTCAGAAGAGAAAGAAGACCTGTCTTCTCAGCAAAGAAATAAAAAAATTGCAACTTTTCTTCTTTGCCTGCCCTTTCTTACCCTGTATTCTGACTGCTGAAAGAAAAAGTGACCTTCCCAGCCTTTACCAAAACCTGGCCAATGTGGATCAGTGTGAGGCTGCTGAAAATAATGGGTTTAGCTCCTTTCCTAATTACAGGTTCAGCTGCAACCCTTCAAAGAGGCAGCAAGTGAAGCATTTCTATCTAGCCCACCCCTCTGCACAGCCTGCTGGCAGCAGCACTTCTTCAGGATTGTGAGGAAGAGACACGAGGGCACGAGGAGATCAAATCACAGAAGCAAACAGTCATGGAATGGTTTGGGTCGAAAGGGACCTTAAAGCTCACCTAATTCCAGCCTCCTGCCCTGGGCAGGGACAGCTCTCACTAGAACAAGGCGCTCAATGGTCCATCCACTTCAACCCTGGCCTTGGACACTGCCAGGAGTGGGGCAGCCACAGCTTCTCTGGGCACCCTGTGCCAGGGCCTCACAACCCTCACAGGGGAGAATTTCTTCTGTATCTCTAACCTGAATTTCCCTCCCCTGTAGGTTAAAACTCCTTTTCCTGACCTCGCTGGTAGTGTATCTGGTAACGAGACTTTGAAGCTCAATCAAGTTAAAAGCTTGTCAGTAATTCCTCCTCTTATCTCACCTACAAGTGCAAGGTGTTCACTGGAAGCAGCACCAGAAGCTTTGAAGATGCCCTTATCACGATTTTGAGCAATTCTGTTTACACCCACCTGTTCAGCACCAGCTTTACTGACGTGTTTACAGCACTTGGCTTGACAGATTGCTGGGGACATTTGTGAGCCTGGGCTATGCAGCTGAAAAAGGCTTTTTAAAACCCCAAAGTGAAATCTCCTGCAAGGGTTAAGTGTTATGTTTCATTTCTTTTGGACAAGTGGGTCCCAGAGACCTGGTGACCCCAAAATACAGAATTACAAGTCCCTACGTTGCAGCCCATTTTCCTTGCAGCTGAGCACCTGGTTTACAGGCAGAATTTGGAGCAGGACCAAGGGTGTGCTTGCTCACAGGTCTTTGGGTGTTAAGCCATTCCCAGAACACGAACTAAGCCAACTGCAAGGTTTAAGTCATTCGGTGCAATTGCACAAATGAATGCACTCAAAGCTTTAGGAGATTTGAGCATGTCAGTAAGTCTGGGATTAATAAATAAATAATGACAATTAGTTATGGCTTGACTACTCACTTTCAGCTCCAACAGGTTACCTTGAAAAACCACATATTTTCAATCCCACTCAACGTCATTGTGATTCACCTTATCAGTTAAATGTGTGATACATCCTTTAGGGCTGGATTCTCTGAAATGTCACTGACCATTTTTTGTCTCAATTGTGGAAATGAAATCATCACAACCTCAAGCTTCCTCCTCACTTTTTCAATCTCATGCCTGTGTTTGTGTGCAGTTTCACCATTTGAACAGCACTGACAACATTTCCATCAACTGTACAAGAAGAGAAAGAACAAAGACGTGAGACAATTGTTTCAACCACTCAGGATTCATTATTAGCTTTTAAATGCCATTTAAACAAGCTGTATTTTGGGACAGAACTTATAATTCAGAATCTGTGCAGTCATTTTCCTGACAATCCATTGAGGAGCAATGCTGGAGACTGTTTCTTGAGCTTTTAGAACATAGGAAAATTCAGCTTCTGATTCATCCCAAGAGTAGAGCAGAGCTTAGCAGTGGGTCTGTGGGCTCCTGAGAGCAGCTGACAACTTCTAGAACAAAAATGTAGTCAGGGATTTAAATAAGGAATTGTATCCAGGAGTCTCCAAGGAATTTACCAGTATTAAACCAATGCATCCTCTTATATCTCAGAAGTATTGTCAGGAAAAAAAAAGGATGATGCGAGCAAAGGTTTTTTGATGATTGGCTCAGGATTAGATAGGAAACCAGTGAGAATCAGGGATAAAATATGAAATTTTGATCCTTCCAGTAATATCAAAGTGTTTGGTAGGGGAGGAGATGATGAGTGACTTATTTTGGTTGGGGTTTTCTGCTTGTACTTCTTGAAAAGGGAAAACTGGACCCCGGTGTTTGCAGCTTCCAGCCCCAAGCTCTTACCTGAGCTGCAGTGAGACATTTGGTGATTGAAAGAGGGGAGGTTGGCACTTCACAATCTATGGAGAGTCTGAGCAATGCAAATAAGTTATGAACACAAGGCTAGGGAAAAAAAAAAAAAAAGGCAAACCAGTCTTCAATATTTTTGTAAAATTTCCCCTAAATATCCTCTCCCCATTCCTTCAAGTACAGAGTTAGTAAAAGCTGATTATTGGTGTACCATTCCCCCTGCTTTCTCACAAAGTGATCCTCCTGGGAAGAAGACACAAACACAAACTAGAGATTAATCGTGTGCTCCAGACCTAGTCCTGGATCTAGAGAACAGAGCACAGGGCAAGGGGTGAATGTAAGAAAGAGTTTTACTCTTTTCCAGACTCTACCAGGTAAGGTATTCTTTTCCTTTATGTCTATTTTCAGCAAAATGCATTTTGCAAGAGAGTATTTTCCTACCTCGAACCATGCCTGTTGGAACTGGCATTTGCTCACCAATTGTGATCTGGGGTAGCTGAAGGAAGAAAGTTACACAGGTTCTAACACAGCAGTTTTCAACCATATTTTCTAATAATTGATAGCTAAAACCCAAGCTTTACATTCCTCACAACAGACTTGAATCGGGAAAAATATCTACTTGCTTTTTTATTTTTGCTATTGTTAATGTTTTGGGGGTTTTTATCACTCTATTAGAGCACAAAACTCCCACAAAGCTGAAATCCAAGCCTAAAACTGGAGCACAGCAGATGCCATCCCTGCTGTAATACAAATTTCCAGTGCATTGTTTAATCAGAATAACAGAACTACTGACACTAAGGGTTAGTCTTGTACATACTCCTAGATGCTGAATGAGTTTTTCAATAGTAAGGTTCCTGGATCAGAGCAAGTGTTTGCATGTAGGCATGGCCACAGATCTGCTTAGAGCCTCACCTGCTGTTATTCTCCAAGTGTCTCCATGAGCAAATAGAAAGATTGTGTTTTACAAAACACTGACCTATGGACTCTTCAGTCTTTTAAATTCAATTACTTTTTCATATTAAAGACCCAGAAATTGCCAAAGGTGAGCTGAGAACTACCATAACTAAGCCTAACACGGTTTGAGAGCGGCAAGATGAAGGTGACAAGCCTGCAAAGCCAGGCCAGGTGTCACAGACGTCCTCAGAGCCACCAGTAGATAGGTCCCTGAGGATCTCCATGGAATTGTTAAAGCTCATCACGCTTCCCATGCCAAGGAGAGCTGCACTTGCCAAGGAGGTTATCAATTCCATCTGCACACTGCCCCCCGTGCCAAACATTATCACACACAGACCTGTCAGCAGGGCTGCAGCTGTGAGAGCTCATTAATCCTCCTCTGTCAAAATAAACTGCACTGGCAGAACCCTGTTAATTAAACTCGTTCACCTTCCTGCCTCGGCTGCTGCAGACATGCCCTGACTACCTCGTTCAGGAGTATCTCCATTCCCCACATCCCTCTCCTGCTCCGAGCTGCTCCAAGAAGGCTGGAGATGACTAAATCTGTAGGAGGGGTAATGAAACTCACCAGGCAAAGCACGGTTCCTATACTGCAGTGTGATATGATCAGAAATGTTAAAACCCAGCAGTGCCCACAAGCAGGCCCCGTTTGGACACGAGCCAGGCGTGATCAAAGGCTGCCAGCACAGCACAGCCCCTCACCCTGCTCCCAGCCATTGTTCTCCAGGACAGCAGCTCCTAACGGGAGAGGTGCCCTGCAGAGGGGTTGACAGCCTTCAAAGCAGGTCTGTCATCCAGGCAATCTTCAGAACAAGCCTGAGAGGAGGGCAGGAAATTGTGTCGGAACAAGGAAATGATAAGAATAACTGCCTATTTTTGTAACTATGAATTTGTTGGTACTGGATCATTCCACTGATCCATCAATTGCCCTGCCCTGCCTCTGTCAGGGATCAGTATTTGTCAGAGCTGAGGAAAGTGAAAACCCCACAGAAGGCATGGGGGCAATTGCACAATGCTGGAAGTTCAGGGAAATTATCCTCAGCAGCTTCAGGAGTGGTTATGTTTGTAAATGAAAGCACAATACCCAGGAGCAATTATTCTAGCTGTGTTTTTCCTACTTCGTCAGTCTGCGTGCTGCAGAATATAAACAGGAATACTGAATTACAGTAACTGGTGCCTGTCTGTTTCCCAGCAAGGCCAGTGGGCTCTGTTGCTCATTCTCCTTGCTTGTTGTGAACCAGATCTGATGATTTCCAAGCCTACCTAGGAAAACCTACCAGTGATGGAAAGCCAAGAGTTCCTTCTCTGTGAAAAGGTGAAGATCTGAGGTTATTATAGAGAGTGTTGGTGGAAGAGACACAGGGTGGAGCGTGAAGTGCTGGGGTAAGGCCTCAGCTGCTATGATTTAAAACAGCCCCTGAGGCTGCTCTAATTTACTTTGGAGCCTTTCCTAGAACAAGGTTGAACATTTTACAGAGAGGACATGAAACACAAAAGCCTTTTGCACAGGCAAAACCAAATGAAACAATCCCTAGGCACAAGTGTCTAATCTCTCCTCTTTAGAAGCCCAGGTGTTTTGACTGGGAGTTTAAACCCTTGCGTAAGTGAGGCCAGGTGGAAACCCCACCTCTGTGTACACAGAAACCCCACCTCTACGTTCCCTTTCCTCTGGGTTTGACAGCATCCAGCTTGAGTGTAGATAATTAGAGGGACAAAAGCACAGAGCAGCCTATGATATAAAAATAAAAAATGGGTGAATTTGAGGCGTAGAAGCAAGAGGTAGCACTTAGCTTTGAGAACACTCGTTAAAATTCATCTTCCACATGTCTGAGTTGTTTATGGAGGATCACCTCAGCCACTCAGCCCCGATAAACTACAAGAGCCAGCCTGGGGATTTATGGCACTGCAGCCTGAAAAAAAAGCCCACCTAATTCTTGTCTCAGCAGTTTGAGGCTGGTATAAAATATATATGTATAACAAAAGTGCTTTGAGCTTGCTTTTCCCCCTGCCTGCCTGATAAACCCAAAAGGTTACTGTTAAGGTTTTTAATATCAACCTAGGGACAAGGTGGGTGAAAGAGCACTAAAAGCTGAGTGATGTTTCCAGGTAACAGCCACAGCTGACAGGCAGGTGCTTTATACACCCAGCTTCAGCACAGCTGATAAGAGATAGGCAGGCATCAATAAGTTGGGAATAAAAGCATATTCTGCTTTGCACAGGGGTATGAATGAAGGTTTTAGTACAGAATGACCAAATCAAATTATGTCTGTACATTTGCCATCCTCAATACCTAGAACTAAGATGCAGCAAAAGAAAACAGAGAAGAAAAACAACCTGTTGAGTGTGGGTGTTTTAAAGGGTTTTGTAATGCATAAATGCATTTATAATGCATGTATGTGTTTTTATGGCATTTCTATAAATCACGTGGCACGATGTTCCAAAATTATGTATCCTTTAAGCATCTTGTTGTTCATTTTCTTTATAAATCTCCAATTGATGCAAATAATTTAGTATTGAGAAAGACTAAGCAACCAAGTTGGGAGAGACTTTGTGCTTCAAAAATCAGGATTTTTACCACTATTGCAGTGCAGCCTTAGCACCAAAATGTTTTCCTTCTTTACATCCTGGAGACAACTGATGCAATTCCATTGTTCATCTAGTTCAGTGGAAACCATGGCTCCAAATCCCCCAAGATTCTGGGGAAAGTATTCCCGCATGTTAACTTTCAAAACTTCCTTTCACCACAGACAGCATTTCCATGTTGCAAGCTGTGATCTAGCAGCCGGTGAAGGAAGTTGTGACACGATTTCTCACCATCCTTTTCCACACCAGGGGGAAAACACCAGAGCATTTTACTTTCCTTTTAAACCCCACGTGCAGTTTTGCAAGCCCCTTTCTGGGTGATGGGAGGAGGAGGAAAGGGGGAGAATTGTCCAGCAGGGACACAGTAGGTTGAGGGCTGACAGGAGGCAAGCAGATCACACCGCTCCTCCTGGCTGGAATCACACTGCAATCAAGGCATTCCTGGCAGCCAGCTGCTGCTACAGCCTGCCTCCACCTAGGTTTTATAAAGGACTAAAGAGAGCAATTCTGTGGGATCAAGAAAGAGGGGAACCAACCTGGACCATTTGCAAGTCAAGTCTCTACAGGGAACAAGGAAAGTTCATGAGAGCTTAAACATCTTTTTCACACAGCAAGACAAAAACTACATTGGTGTATGTCTGCCTGAATTTAGTGCTAGAAAGAGTCAAAGGATGCCAGTGAAACATCCACATAAATGCCAATCAGCACGTACTAGCCTCAATATCCTTGAACTTCGAACAGTATAATTCACCAGGCACCAGCTGGTGAGTGCTTTTATTTGTTTTCCTATGAATATTCCTTTCTAAGAGATGAGACACTCTGTTCTGCTGAAGGCCAAATGTGAAATTATAATTGCAATGATGCCTAAGTGGAGCAAACTGGGAATCCTTCCAGACTCTTATTTTGAAAACACGCAAGTAAATTGGAGAGTTAGAGAGGGAACCATGGAAAGAAAGGGAGTATGTACTGGGTAAAGGAAATAAATATTTGTTTGCTTGTAAAGTACAAGTTCTTCTCCCCACAACCAGTAAACACCTTAAAATTTAGTATAGGAAAGAAGGTTTGCAGTCAAAAGCAACCCTCGAACAGGTGGCCAATCCAGGGGGATGTCCACAACTTTCACTTGCTATTCCAGATGCCACAAAACACTCTTGGTACCTTAGGATCAATCTGCATCTATTTCATAGGAGATCACAAGGTATAGAAAACAAAGTTCTGCAGAAAAACTTCAGATGAAAACATCAAGAATGTTTTCCCTTCTTCTAGATTCCTTTAACAGAAGATATTTTAAACATGAAGATGGCAAATTTGTAGAAATAAGAGGTAGTCCCTGAAAGCAGATCCTTGTGCCACATTAGAATAGAAACTCTAAAGGTCCGTGCCAATAATGGTACCAAACCCTCCAAAAATGTGCAAAGTTCTTTGGTCAGTCCCTGAATTATTTCCATGCCCTGCCTGGCTCCCATTACACCATTTCTTTGCCTGTGGCCAATACTCCAAAATGTTCATAACTACATGGGGAAGACACATTCCAAGACTGAAATAATCCTGATGGAAAAACAAAGGTACTCTGACCAAAAAAAACCCTGAAATGAGCAGGGATTCAGCATCCAAACACTTACCTGTTCCACCTGGGAGAGGGGAGAGGACACAGCTCTGAGCATCCGGGGCGTGGGGTGACAGGGACACACAGGAACAGAGAGCTCCACTGCTCTGGGACAGCACAAGGGGATGTTTACTGCTGAACATTACAGTGCCTTTTCATATTGGTGCAGTT
>VYZR01117657.1:0-16307 GCA_013400675.1 Oxylabes madagascariensis | reverse complement strand
TTTTGCGCTCAAATTTGCTCTTCTGTCAACCTTTAGCTGCCCATCCTGAAAGAACTTCCCAGAGACTCCCTAAACCATGATCTGCAGGGAAAGGAGCAGCCCTGCTTGTTGTTTTCTGAGCCATGTGGCAAATTAATTATCCAGTGAGGCCAAAAAGTCCTGGTGGGTCAAGTTCTGTGATCTCAACCAGGCCAAAAGTCCCGTTGTTACAACCCCTAATTACCCACCTCACCATAAAACATTTGTAGCTGTTTCAGGCACAATGAAATGAAGCAAATCTTGCTCTGTTTCAAAAACTGAGATTTAAAATAAGGAAATCCAATAATTTTGTTTAACAGAGGCTGGCAGGATCTCCTCCCTCTTGGATAAACCCTGGAGCTCACCTGAAAGATGGGAATAGTTTCCACCCAGCTGTCGAGTTTATGGACATTCCGAGGGAGTTTGTTTAAAAAGACCTTTTGAAAGGTCTTTTAAATTTATTTGCTTTGTGTAGGATCGAAATTTAGAAAGGCACTTTTATTTTAAGCTGCCTTGGCATTTGGTTTGTAGGAATGGGATGGGATGGGATGGGATGGGATGGGATGGGATGGGATGGGATGGGATGGGATGGAATGGAATGGAATGGAATGGAATGGAATGGAATGGAATGGAATGGAATGGAATGGAATGGAATGGAATGGAATGGAATGGAATGGAATGGAATGTCCCTTCCAATAATAGCTCCAGGCTGAGTTTAATTTGGAGTAGAACCTCCTGTGGGACAGGAGGCTGGGGTGTATCAGCAAAGGGTATTGTAACATCTCATGGTTGGAAGTAAGACAGGAAATCATTTATCCAACCCATTCATTGAAAATTTGGGTCCATATTTATTAAACATTGTTCCTGGAGACTGAAAACTTCCAAACCAAACCCATCATTTCTGCACCAAGTCAGAATAGTTGAATTTTTAGTGTTAGATGCTAACAGGAACTCCAAACAAGGAGAAAGCCAAAGACTTTGCAGGAATTATCTAATGAACCCTCTCTAGTAATGAGCAGATTGAGGGAATCAGCATCTGCTCATGGGTAATTCATGAACAGGAACTCAGACAACTCCTTTAATGTGAATTTCTGTATGAATTATTTACCGAGCTTTATGTCTTGTGACATATAGCCCCTGTTTGGTGGGGAAAGGGGGATGTAGACACGGATTCCAGGGATGCTCAGGGTCTCAATCTCCTCTGCTTCCCTGTGAGAGTGGAGCATGAGGAGAAGATTCTTATTCACAGGGTCTCCTCCCTCACCTGGAATTTGGGTTGGTGACACCACTCTGGGCTCTTCCCAAAATGATTCCCGCCTCCTAAATTCCAAATACTCATCCCTGCAGTGGGAACAAGCGTGATGGGAGGAGAAGATTGGACCCTGAGGGGGAGTAACCACTGGTTTCATGGCAAATGTCCGTGATAAATAACAAAGGTGTCAATGGGAAAACAGAAAAAGGAGAAATCGGGCGCATTTAGCACTTCTTTGACATATTTGTATCACAGTAACCTCCAAATAAATTTCCTGGTGATTTATGAGATGAAAATAAGGAAAAAGAGATAATGAACCTTGAGCTCTGAACCTTGAAGGGCATTAATGCTGCTGCTGAGCAGGATTTCATGCCTGCCCATCTGCCACACACCTATTTGCCATCCTGGTGGGTGGAAATAACTTTCCACCATCCCTATCACCATTTACTGCGGCACAGACAATTCCCTGCCAGCCCAGGAGGGAAATGACGAATTTTCCCCTTTTCCTTTCTCCTCCTGGGCTGCTGGATGTGATCTCCGATTGCCAAATAATCCCCAGGGCCACGGGACACCAGGCTCACAGCCAGATTTTGGGGGTTGAGTTGGCAGCTGTGTTAAGGAATATCTCAGATCCCACCAGCAGGAAAATTACGGGATGTCAGCAGTGAGAATTCCTGAGGTAGCAATGTTTATTTGCTGTGACACCAAATCCGAGCCGTCCTCAGGATTGATGCGGACGATTTTCCGTGGGTTTGGCGTGGAGGAATCCGTGCAGAACACCTGGTGTGTTCCTGCTCCTACAGGACAGAATCCAACCCCCAAATACTCCAGGAGTTCGGGGTTAGGGGATTTTCCACCTCAGCATTCGCTCATTTATGAAATGATATTTCCTTGGATCTGATCCTGGTGGATTTGGCTCCGTGGTGGTGGCTCCAAGCAGTGCTGATGGCACTGGAACGCCTCCTTTTCCTCCCCTCTAGGGAGTCGAGGGCAGGGAATTCCAGGATATCAACACCAAAAATTACGGCATCACTTGATATTTTGTGATGTTTTGATATATTTTGATATTTCTCCAACGCGCCCTCAGTCGTGGCCTCTCCATTTTGCCCACTGGAAAAAGCCTCATTTTAATCCCCAGGTGAGAGCTGGAAGGAAACATTTCCCTGTCATCCTCAGTGCCAAAAGGGAAGCGGGAGAAACAGAAGGAAGCTGCAATGATAATACCAAAATAATCCTGCCAGATGTTAGAGCCATTACCCCCTTCTCCCTCCATCCCCAGATGTGTTTGAAGAGAGATTCATGGTTACAAAATGAATCAGGAGGGAAAGGATGTGAGCCACGAGGATGATGTAAGGAGAAGAGAAAAAATAAGGGGAAAAAAAAAAAAAAAAAAGAGAGGAGATTGTTGAAGTCTTTTGGAAGGGAAGGAGGAAGCCTCAGCGCTGGGTTTTGGAAGTCTCCCATCAGTCAGATGAGCAGATCATTGCAGCAGGGAGGAGGAGGAAAATCGAGAGCATGTGAAGCCATTGAGGAGAGGAATGAGCAGCACGGCAGCAAATCAAAGAGCTGCTGGAAACCCAGACTGGCAAAGAAGGAATTTTCAGGCAGAATCTTAAAGAAAAATAAAAAATAAATGCGTTTTTTAGCTGGATCACCAGAAATTGTGGGGTTCTAGGAGCTAGCAGAGGAGTTAGTCAAAAATAGACCGGGATCCAGTAGCTCCAAATTCGGGCAAATTTGGCTGGGAGACCCTTCCACAAACAGGATTTATGACTTGGGAGAAGGGAGACCTTGGGCTAATTCTCCTGAATGTTTCATTTCCTCCAAACCCTCCTAAACTTTCATTTGAGGGGCAAATATTGGCAAAGGCCTGAGGGGAGAGAGACGCTTTGACATTTTTAAATTACATTTTTCTCCCTACTTCCAACAAAGCGCTGGAACCATTTTTGAATGAGCAGGAAACGAGCACGAACCCTGCCCACAAGGAGAAAAATGAAACTTTCACCTCAGCTTTGGGAGCAGCTCTGATGATCCCCTACATCTTTATTAGCAAAAGGTGGGCTTTGACCAGAAAATGGTTTCTCCTTTATTGTTATTGGTTATTCCAATTTGTAATGGAAGATTTTAGTCATATTTACCCAAAACATTCCATTACGAATTTTTTTTGCAATGGTTATTTTTAACAATGGTTATTTGTTATTTATTTATATATTTATTTTAGTATTTCTTTATTTGTTTTGTTATTTATTTATTTTGTTATTTATTTATTTATTTTGTTATTTATTTATTATTTTGTAATGGTTATTTATACAAACTTTATTGTAATGGTTATTCCAGCGGGATTTCCATCACTCCTCATCCACAGCGTGGATATTTGCTCAGTGGGGAATCCTGAGCTGTGAAAATGAGCATAAATCTCTTCTTTTGGGGATGAAGAGCTGGTAGGGGAGGCTTTTGTTCACTGAGGTGCAGAGCTCCAGTGGAAGCCAAGAAATTCCAAAGGCCAAGCTGAGGGTGGAGGTGCAGGAGGAACCTCTTGGGTGGGAGCTGAGCTGTGCCTGCCACTTTGGGGTCCCCCAGGAGCTGTTCCCATGCCAGACACGGAGTTTCCTGTGCCCTGGCCACACACATTCCCTGCTCCTGAGGGTGCCAGGCTGGGTGGGCACAGCTCCAGCTGGGGAAAAAAGCAGAATTTAGCTCCCAATAACCAAGCAGCTGCCTGCTCAACGCTGGGATGTGATGCCTTGGGGAGGCTGAGCTGGAACAGAGACTGCACAGAGCCGGAGAACAAAGCAGATATTTATTGAAAGGCCTTTAGGGTACACCTTGGGCAGGACAAGAGCCTGGCCAGGGCTGCACCCAAGGTGGACCCAAAATGGGCACAAAATGGGCACAAAATGGGCACAAAATGGACAAACGCTCACCAGGTCCCACACTTTGATCAGTTTTGCTCCATTTGCACTTTGGGGTTTAATTGTGCAATTCCAGCTCCAGGCTGTCAGGTCCCATCCTTCTTGTTCCTCCCTCCAGCCCAGCCTTGTTGGTGCTTTTGGGGCTGAAAGTTGTCCTTGGTGTGCATTGGGAAAAGGATTTGTTTTGTGTCCCTGCTGTGTGAGGAGCTGAGTGACCCTGAGTGTGAGCTCAGAGCTGCACCCTGGGCAGCACAGAGCCTGAAATCCATGGAAGGTAAAACAAAAGACATCACTTTGTGCCTCCCGAGGATGGAAAATTCATCTCTGCTCCTCATACAGGGCAGGGAGGGTTCAGAAGCTGGAGGAAATGGGTTCCAACCTGATGAGGAAAAAGAGGAAACAGCAGAAACGAGGAGCACTGAAAAAAAATACAGATATTTAATGGATTGTTCTGGTTTGGGGTTTTGCTGTTTTCTGAATTGCAGGGGGATTGTCTCAACTCAGCCTAAACCTGGGCTCCTGAGTTCAAGTTATGCAGAAAGCAGAGCTGACAGTGCTAAACATCATCTGAAGGGCTCAGGAGGAGCCTGACTCAGGGCTCATTGCTATGGAAAGGAATTAAGAAACATGGGATGATTGTGTTACATTTTCCTGGAAGGAGCCAGGCTGGAGAACAACAGGGAGCAAAGGTATTACTGGAATAATAAAAAAAAAACCCAAGCAACCCCCAATTATTTTTAGCATGGTGGAATATCTGTTAACAAATGATTATTCTCTTATCTATGGCTGTTCTAACAAACTCCTTCTTTAAAGGGATGAATAAAAAGAAGGAAAAGTGACTTTTTAATTTGTGTTTCTTCTGTTTTCTATGGCAAACATTAAACTCCCCCTCCCCAAGCTCCAGACCTCCCCAGGATCTCATCAGCTGTGCAAGGAGATAATTTCTGGCATCCATCTCGAGTTTCCAACCTGTTCCTACCTATTCTGGTGTTGAAATCCATTTCCTGGCCACAAAACAGCCGAGGGAGATGAATCCAGGAACTGGGGCGAGGAATCCAGGGATGAAAGGAAAAACACACAGGGAGGATGCTCTGCTGGGAACCAAACCTGCCCCAAGTGCTCCTTTTCCTGCTCCTTTTTTCTGACAAACCCCAGCAAGCTGTGGCATCTCAGGATGAATTAATCTGGGATTCATTCAGAGGATGAAAATCAGAGCAGAATTGTTTCCTCTTGCAGGAAAGTGCAGGAGTTCTACATTTGCAGAACAGGCCCTTTTTTAAGTCTGAAATGAAGATGCCACACAGTAAAATGAGAGCAAAAAAGAGACATTTTCTTTATGGAAAAGCCACCTCTCAGTGGTGAGAAAGTGTTAATGAGATTTCTAAAATCCCTGATTATTTCTGGTAGAAAATTATCTCCTTTACATTCATCTCCAATGAAACTGATGGGAAAATCAATGCCTCGGGTTTAAAAGAGCAACTCCATATAAAGAAATCAATTTATTCTTTTGCCAATCTCTTTTGAATTGTGCTGTATATCAATTCTCTGTCACGTATTTGATATCCAGCACCATATTTTGCCTCACTAACCACTCCTTCAGATGCATTTCAGCATTAAACACAGTAATACATTGCAAATAAACTCCTAGAAAGAGTAGAAAACATTTTTTACAAAGTCGTTTAAAGGACTGTGGTTTAAATCTGGATTCGTGATCTAGGGATGAATTATAACTGTTACAGTTATTTTACCTTTGTTAACTTGGTGATTTTCTCCTGCTGAACAGTTCCAGCCCAGGATAAACTCAAGAAATTACAAATTTCTTTTTCCAATGGATGTCAAATCTTCTGGTTCTCTGCCCAAAAAAGGATTCCAGGGAGTTCAGATGTGCTGCACAGCTCAGGAATGGCAATTAGAGGGCGGATCAAAAAGAACTTAATGAACCAAATTTTCGACTCGCCGGGGTGAGAGCAGCAAAATCAAACTTAGGAGCGAATTTCAGAATTTCTGACAAGATTAAGGAAGGAATTTTAAGACACAGAAAAGAATGACTTTATAGCTGGATTTAGGAATCTTGTACTAACGAGGCCAGTTCAGATTTCCCCCCAGTACTCTGCAACCACCCACTGCACTGGATCGTGTCCCACTGCTGCGTTGGATGCCTTGCTCAGCAAATTGCTGGGCCTCAGCCCAAAAAAAAAAGGGGAAAAAGCCCTGAAAGGAATATGAGGTGGGAAGGAGAGTGAAGTGAGACCTGCAGCCCTCAAGCGCCGAGTGGGAACCAGCCTCACTTTCTCCTCCAGCCTCATTGTCTGGAAGGCTCAGAGAAGGCAAAACCCGGCCAGGTTTTCCAGGCTGAGCTCTGATAATCACCAAACACCTGCTCCATCCACGTGGAAGGGAGCGCTGGACGAGGTCTGAGCACATCTGGTTCCACTCAGCTGCTCGGGAGGGTTTGACGTCCTATCGGGTCTGACAGGGCAGAGAGTCCAGCGAGTCCTCCAGACAGACAGGCCCAGTTTGTTCCTTTGGACTGGATTTTACCTGGCTGGGCTGATTAGTTTCACGAAACCCTAATTAGAAACAGCTCTTCACGTCAAATGCAATGACATTAAGTGGAACGCAATGACATGAAGTTGAAAACGAGGTGAAATGTATTTACACCGAAGGAATATCTAGAGAAAAGAACGAGTCTATAAAACCTTCCCCCTGTATCTGATTTTCAGTCAGCTGAACCTGCCTGGAAGCATCAACTGCCTCTATTAATCTTTTCTCTCCACGAGGACTTCTCTGGAACTCCAGCGTGCTACAGGATGGACCTCGAGTTAGCAGAGCTATTAGGGAAAAATGAGTTATTTCAGCGGGATACTCCAAGGAAATCACGGCAAATGTTCCTCAGGGTGGAATCTGCAGCGAGGGAAACTTTAAGGCCAATTTAAGTTCTCGTCAGATAAAAACCTTGGTGTAAATTTGACAAAGAGCAGCCTTCAGGGAAGCAGGAGCCTGCCTGTTTATCTGTCTGTCTTGTTCCTCAAGAGCCTCAGGAATTAAGGCGTTGCATGATCCTTTCTGGCTCATTTTGATCAGTCCTCATTATCCTTTTTCTGCCCCAAACCACAGCGAGAAATTAACCTGAATATTGGCAAGACATCCCCTATTCTTCCCTCAACCCCAAGTAAAATATCCCCATCCCTTTATTCACCAGCACATACATTTGATGTCGTTTTCTTTTCCTATTTGTAGAGCTACTCAAGGATATTGCTTCTTCCATTTAACCACAGGGGCCCTGGAACAATCTTTAATGCATTTAGGATGTGGTCATATTTTAGGATGTTTTAGAGGATAAAATCACACTTGAGGGCTATTTAAGCCTTCGGAAAAGTGCAGTGGACCCCGTTGGAGGGGCTGCCAATCCCATAAGTGTCCCTCCTGCTGGCCCTGGGGCTGGGAGGGTTGGGGCAGGGCTGGGAGGATTATTCTGCTGTGAGTTCACCTGTTTACCCAGGCTGTTATTTATTGAAGATCAAATTGACTGAAAATCACTCCCGACAGAGAGCTGGCAAGGGATGACATTATGAGGAGAGCAGAGCTGGGGGTTTCGAGCTTCAGTTATCTGTGATTTAGGGATCATTAGGATCTCTTTAAAATTCTTGCAGCCGGCCAAAAAAACTAAAATTAAAGGCAGGCTGTGCCTTACATTAAACAATTTGGGAATAGACAAGAGACACCATTCTGCTGGGTTAAAGCTTTTGTTTGACATCTTTAAATTCTTTTAAATCTTTTCGAGCTGAATTTTGCCAGTTTGAGTGCATGAGGGGAAGGCTTATTTGTGATGGGGGAAATATTCCTATGAGTAACTCCTCTCCAATTTCTGGGGCTGTGTTTATTCTTATTTTGCCCTTCAACTGGAGAGCAGATTGTAACTGAGGAAAACTGACAAGTATTCCATGCCCCCAAATCTGGGTGTCTGAACCAGTTATGGGTACAAAGGGAGACTCCGAGGGCTGAATTTTGGACTTGAAAGGCATCAGATTGAATGAAAACATCTTTGCCGTGTTGAGTGCAGTTGATTTTTACTGTGGTTGCAAGTAAAACACTTTCAACTGCCTATTCTTGTTTGTAGGGAGGTTTTCCAACTATTTAGGAGTGAAAGGAACAGGTTTAATCCTGTGAAAGCAGCCTCTAGCTCCATTTTCAACCATTTCCAAGTTGATGTGGGCGACAAATCTCTTCAGACCACAGTTTGGAGGGCAGCAGGAGCAGGAAAAGCAGGAGTTCCACCAGAGAAAAGCACCTCTCTTGTTAAGCCAAGCCCTTCAGTTTCAGGGAGCAGTTGGGTTTAGCCAAGCCAGCCGTCCCCCAGCAGAGCCATCGATTTTTCCTCCTCCTTTTGCTTTGTTTTATTTGGGCAGAGCGTTTCTTGCCCTGCTGTTTATCCCCTCGGACAAGTCCAGGAAAAAGCCCACTTGCACCCCTCGACCTTTCTCCTCCACCACTGACAATTCCCTTCCTCAGCCTCCAGGCATGGCTTTTTTCGGGAGTGCCTTATTTAGAACACATGAGCGGCATTCCGAGCTTTCCAGTAGCCTCCCAGCCCCACGGAGGATTTATTTACATTGCATAAAATTAGAGGAAATGAAGGGGGATGTGTTTGAAGGGAGAGCAACAACCTCATTGCACCAGTAACAAACTCCCCTCATGGAAGGGTTTCAGTCAATGTCAGCTTGAGGCAGGGAGGGGGGAAAAATCCACTCCTGGGCATTTCCAGGATAATGGGGAATGATGCCTGGCAATAAAACACACTCAGCAGGTCTCTAAACAAAATTATTTGGTGGGTTTCAAGTGATTTTTGGCCAGTCTGTGCCATGAATCCAGGTTGAGTTCTTGGCTTCCTGTCTCACCAAAGGACATCCCGCAGAGGAGACTTTTGAGGGTGGAGAAAAGGAAGAATTTCTTCTTAAATGAAATATATTCTATGTTTAAAAAGGTGTTTGTACATGGGGGAAAGAGGAAAGGTTCCACTGCGAGTGATGCAGATGGGTGTCCATAAAAACACTGACTAAAACATATGTAGAAAATGCAAATTATTAAGTTCAATTAATTAGCTATCTGTACACACGACAAATTATTTAATTCAATTGATTTTGTTTGCATTGGTACCTGAGCTCCTTCTCTGAGTGCTTTTCTGAGTCAATATTTCAATGTATTTCTGGCTTCACCCTGCATCCCAAAGGTGAATGCAAGTGGTACAACCACAAAAGGAAGTTGATCAAATCCAGGTCTGTGCTGTGGAAAAGAATCCCAAAATTTAGGATTAAATTAGTTAATTACAAAAATAAAAAATTAATTAAAACATAATAGCGTAAAGGAGTTTTTTCCAGAGCAAATAATTACAGACTCCAAGATGGATCTGGGTAGGGAACCGGGAAAGGAAAAAACATGGAAGAAATTCCAGACACCCACAGCAGCATTAATGTCAGTCTAGAGTAGATCCTCAGCCCTGGTGCCAGAGTTATTCCAAAACATTTATGGCTCATTGTGATTGGTGCCAGCCCAAATTTGCCACTGCCAAATTTCACCCCGGAGTCAGGGCTGGGCCATTCTTGGTTTGGACGTGCCCATCATCATCCAGATTTTAGAAATCCGTGAGGAAGTGACTGTGCTTCCTGGAGCAACTGAATGTTCCCCCAAAACCTGCTCAGATCCCAGTGGAATTGTTTATTAGGAACCCATTCCCACATTTCCCAGGGGTTTATTCCTGGCACAGGACAGTGATCAATTCCTCTTCAAACCCACCCTGCTCTCAAGGATAATTTGCAAACAGAATCAGAAAAAATGGTCCAGAACACTGAACAAATGGGATCCAATTATTATCGGCTACAACCTCCTCCCATGTTAAATTTCCATAAATCTATAGATGGAATTCTCTCATATATATATATATATATATATGAGTTATGTATACAACTCTCTCATATATATCTATTTGAATCTTTATACATGAACTAAATCAANTAGGAACCCATTCCCACATTTCCCAGGGGTTTATTCCTGGCACAGGACAGTGATCAATTCCTCTTCAAACCCACCCTGCTCTCAAGGATAATTTGCAAACAGAATCAGAAAAAATGGTCCAGAACACTGAACAAATGGGATCCAATTATTATCGGCTACAACCTCCTCCCATGTTAAATTTCCATAAATCTATAGATGGAATTCTCTCATATATATATATATATATATATATGAGTTATGTATACAACTCTCTCATATATATCTATTTGAATCTTTATACATGAACTAAATCAAATATATACAAGAAAATAAAAAGAGGAATGGTAATTCTCCCTCTTTCAGACATCCAGCTGGAATTCCCTTCAAAACACCTACATTTTCCAAAAGCGGACGTTCCAAATTTTCTGAAATCAGACTTTTCTAGCTATGTTTAAACACATCTAAATCACAATTCTTCCCTCCTGCTCTTTTCATACCAAAAACCTTCAGAAGATCCCATGGATTTATAAACCCATTGGAAGGGCAGCCATGGAGGCTGCGGCAAAAAAGTTCAAAACAGGATGGAAGGAGAGGGTGAAAATATTGAAAACTGGTATCAGCTTACAGCAAAGCATAAAAAAATAAGGAAAATAAACTTTCTTGTCCAGGGGTTGATAAAGACAGAGCCAGCTTTGGTTTCCTGGCAGTACTTGAGAGGGGAAAGGGAGAGAAATCCCAAACCGCAGATGATCAACAAGGATGGGGACTCTGAAATGAACTTATTTATTTGTAAACCCTCTAAGGAAGCAACAAGCGTGTTCTGCTAATGACTGGCAATTTAAACAGCATTTTTTTTGAAAAACAAAACAAATAAATATCCCTGTGCACCTTCAAGGCTGCTCTGCAAACGTCTCGTCGGCATAAACCGCTATTCAGTAGCCCGAGCAATACCTCGCATTCAGGGTCGAGCAAAACCTCCGTGAAAACAAACAATTTCTCCTCAGCCTTTCCGGCAGGAGTAGCTGAGAGCAACAGATCAGACGTGCAGGAAAAACGCTGGGAAATTGGGAAAAACGTTGGGAAAATCGGGGGGAAAATATCAGCACAAATGTTCGGCCTCCGCGAGACGACGTTCGCCGGCTTTTCCTGCGACGCAATTTCGCCTTTTCCTCAGGGATCCTTTGGAAGCTGCAGCTCTCCGGGGTTGGAGGCAGGAAGCCTCAGGAAGTGGCCGGGAGCCTGTGGTGATGTAACTGTCACATTGCCCCGGGCCTGGCTCTGTTGATATTAGCCCGGGCTAATCACCGCGCTAATTGGGCGGCCACGGCGCGGAGCGGCTCGGCTTTCACTTCAACTGCTCACCCAAATGAGGTTTGACTCAAATGTAATACTTTATATCAACACACGGGATGGCTGTAAAAATAATACCACATGTGCTGGTGCCTCTTTTTAATAAGTGTCTTCCTCAATTTTCCCTGCTGGATGAGGCACTCGAACGTACACGTAATTAAGGTTATTTAAGGGATATCAATTGAAAAATGCACCCACAGGAGGCCGAACATGACTGATGGAGCTCCCAGTGCAGCTCCCAAAAGTCAGCTGCCAGAATTTCCTGCAGCACTCCTACAATTTGATCTTCCCCACATTGCCCGGGACAGGAACAACCTGGAAATCTCTTGCTTTGCTCTTTCTGACGTCGTTTGCCTCGGTACAAAATGGATTTAGAATGGTGGGTTTATGGTTTGGTAGCAATTTCTGTGGGAATCACAGGGAACAGGAAAAGCAAAAAAAGCACAGAGAAAAGCAGAGCTGGGCTGGATTTGTGCAGCTGGAGGAGAGATAAGCAACACCTCTCTGCTCAGAACTGATGGGAAGAGTCCTTCAGAGCCCCAAGATGAAAGCGTGCCCAAAATAAGATGGAAAGACACTGGGAGATCTCCTGCAGTAGAATTTTCATGGATTCATGGAGCATTTCGGGTTGGAAGTGACCTTTAAAGGCCACCTAGTCCAATCCCAAGAACATCTTCCACTAAACCACATGGCTCAAAGCTCCATCCACCCTGACCTTGAACATTCCCAGGGATGGAGCATCCATCATTTCTGTGAGCAACCTATGCTTGTTTCACCACCCCCATTTTAAACTATTCTATCCCAATTTCATTTAAAACCATTCCTCCTTATCTTAGGCCCTGCTAAAACTTTCCCCAATTTTTCATATAAATCCCCTTTAAGAACAGAAAGTCTGCAGTGAGTTTTCCATGGAGTTTTCCATGTTTTTTGGTTTTTTTTTTTGTAGTCATCTTTGTGCTCTGTTAAATTTTCCCAGTGTTCCTAAAAGGTGAGATGTTTCCAGCACACATAAAAATATTAATTTCATGCCTAACTACCCTGGGGATGCTTCAAGGATGCGTCACCCTGTGCTCGGAGATGTCACAGAACGTGGAACACAGGAATTCCAGCATTCCAGCATTCACCGTTCCATGGACAGCACCAGGTGCAGGATGGAATCATCCTCCTCACAATTTCATGGCAATGGATGTTTCCTGTGTTTCTGCTCCAGAGCTTTAATCTCAGCAGAACTCTGTTCACCAGTGAGCCTCTAAAGGGTCTAATAATGAAGAAAATCCAATGTGTGCTTTGTCCAAGATGAAAAAAACTACAAAAATTCCCAAATCCAATGACAAGCGAGAGTTCATGGAGTGGATCAGCCAGCATTTGTATTAAAGGCAGCCCAGATTTTGTATTTGTATTTGTATGAAATGCACTCAGCGCTAGAAAATGAGATTTGGGTCCTACCACAAGACCCAAACCCAAATTTCTGTTGCTGGTTTTACAATTCTGTTGCTTGTGCCAGCCCAACACGGCCACGATGATGGCACAGAGCACCCACCTCGTGCTGTGATGTCATCTGGTGGCTGAGGCAGCTGGAAAAGGATCTTCTGATTTGTCAGACAGATTTTGATAAGGCACCCGGAGTTTCCAACATCAAATAATACCAAGAAAATGAAGAGCAACCCCCTTCTCCAAAAACACCCACACAGTGGCAGATGTTAAGCAACACACAGCACAGCTTGCTAAAAAACTTCTCAAAAGCCCTTTTTCAGCCTTTAAAAATACGGTAAAAACCTAGGAATTACTTGTAAAATATTTTTACTTTTCCTTGCTTCCCTTTCTCCACCTGGCTGATTTTCAATGGAAGGCAAATTTACGGCATTTTACAGATAAATTTTTTTGCTCTGCCATCCACATTTTTCCACACCCAGATCTTAGGGCAGGCTTTTCTTGGTCAGCAGAATATCTGAGTCAGAACTGAGAAAATGCCTCAGGATGGAGAGAAGTCGCCCCTGACACGAACCTGTCTCACTGCAGCTCCCTCTGTATCCGAATGCTTCTCTTCTCTGCAAAGTTGTCATAAAAATCATTATGAGCCCCCAACAGATGTGACCTGAAAGAGCAACTTGGTGGAGGGTGGGGGAAAAAAAAGAAGAGGTGGGGAATAGAAAATAGCCTGTGGTGAAAATAACAGCAGGGAAACATTATAAAATCTGAGCCATAGCTGGCTGGCTTCCTCTTGGTTATTGCTTTCTCTTGCGAGGACCTGTCCTTGAGAGTGCAGAGATTTGGGGGTGATTTTGGGAAGGCAATTTCGACACTCTGCTGTTCTAATGGAGCAAAGCTGCTGCACGGAGCTGTGATAACCCGGGGGCTGGAAGAACACCCTCGGATTTAAACAGAGGTGCCAAGGAAATATCGTCATGATTTTTGTTCTGGTGTGAGCGATCACAGCACCCTGACTGCTTGCGAAGGGTTTTTTTTTTTTTTTGGATGTCGAAGGCTGTGCAAACTCCTGGCACGGGAGTTTTGATTTGTTTAGAAATAATCTAAATAAAAAAGCAACGAGGTGTTGCTTAGAGTGGCCCAAATCTGCGGCGAGGATGGAGCTTGGAGCTCAGCTCAGCTCCCTGGGACAGGCAGGGCCAAGCACCCCCAGCTCCCCTGGCACTCAGGAGAACCTCAGGACCAGGATTTTGGAAAAGAGCCACAGAATGGTTAAAACATGAACCATACAGAGAGAGAGTTCAAATTGTAGCAGGATCTGTGAGTTGCCAGCACCTCTTCTCCACTCCCAGGGCACGGCTGCTTCCAGCCACCAAGGAAAGCTGGGATTTCACCTGACCTGGGATGTTTGGATTTGAGTGCATTAGGCTGGATCAGGCTCAGAAATAATCTTTTGGAGAGGAGAACAAATTCTCCAGCGTGTCTGGTGAGATTTGGGTGCAGACACGGCTGTCCTAAATTGACACGGAACTTCAGCGAGGTGTCAGAAATGAAATAAGAAATCTGCTGCACTGGGCAATGTCCGAGCTCCAGCTTGATCTCACTGTTTTTCTTACAATTTATTAATATTTTTTGATATTAGCTCATGTGATATTTAGATCAGTGCAACGGAGAAAAAAGAGTTTTAAAGTCTCAAGTATCTGGAAGTCTTTTGAAAGGGAATGATACTGGGTTGGTGAGGTTTGTGCTAGACATGGGGGGCAACAAACACCTTGGGCTTCTTCTAAACAGCAACGCAGAGAGGAGAACTGATACTCTGAATTTCGGAATTCACCAGCAGAAGTTGCATGTGTTGTTGTGCCACCAGCGCTGGGGGAATATTGTTTTGTTTTTGGAAGCGATGGCTCAAGCAGATGTTGGCGGCGAGCTGGCGTGGCTGAGCCTGCGGCGGGCAGGAGTTATCCTGCGGGATGAAAAGTGACCTCCAGCCAGCACTGGTG
Source organism: Oxylabes madagascariensis (assembly GCA_013400675.1). Taxonomy (NCBI): domain Eukaryota; kingdom Metazoa; phylum Chordata; class Aves; order Passeriformes; family Timaliidae; genus Oxylabes; species Oxylabes madagascariensis. Next base: position 1,356 of record VYZR01117657.1, on the reverse strand, counting down.
CCTTTAATCCCGAGCTTTGTGCGCTGCTATCGGCTCCTGATCAGTTCTAAACCCCCTCCCTCCCGCTCAGCCTTTCCCTGTGCCCGGAAAGCTCGGCTTAGCAGAGCTCCGTGCCTCCCTCCCGAGGAGCGCCATCACCTCCAGCTTCTCCCTCTGACTGCAGAAACACCCAAGAGAAACTTTCAGCAACTTTACAGTCCTATAAACCCCCTAGATACCCCTAAAAAAAACCCCCAGCACATTGTTATTATTATTATGTTATAGCCCCAGACTTATATTTTAATATTGAGCTTGCCAAATCTACATGGCGATGTTTAAAGTCGTCGTCTCAAGCAAGGAGAAACCTTTAGGTGCTCGTCCTGGAAATATCTAAACCTGGAGAGCCAAAGTCTGTCCTTTACCTGGTGATTTCAGGACATATTTCATGTTTAAAATTCTACCGGGATATCCAAAGTCTGTCCCTTAGTTGGTGATCTCAGCACATTTTTCATGTTTTAAATTCTCCCTGGATATCCAAAGTCTGTCCCTTAGTTGGTGATTTCAGGACATATTTCATGTTTTAAATTCTCCCTGGATCTCCAAAGTCTGTTCTTTACCTGGTGATTTCAGCGCATATTCCATGCTTTTAATTCCATCTCTCTACACAGGGATTTAGGAAGGGTTTATATCCCATTAAAACTGGCAGGGTCTGACTCTTGCAGCTTTTCCACCCAAATTTCACCAAAGCAGTTGCGACCAGGTGGGCTCCCTGCTCGTGGCTGGTCTCAGGTGAGGTGACAAAGAAAAGTGGGCTCAGATAAAAGCTCTGCCCAGGATTTTCCTCCACCCCAGGATGTCCCAGCCTGCCAAAACACCTTGAAACTCACCCAGGATGGTCTCACATTTTAATTATTGATCCAATTCTGGATTCTCAGAGAGTCACTAAAGCTCAGCTAAAGCTTTCCTACTTTTTTTTTCTTTACATGCAGGAGCTCAGACTGAAAAGGATCTTTGCTCCAGGGGGAGCAGAACTATAAAACCCTGTGGAAAGTGGACGTGTGGAAGCGCTCGGAGCCCCGTCCTGCAGATTCCTGCAGAATTCCTGCAGAATGCCGGCCTTCCCAAAGAGGGCACTGACGCTCTGCACAGCACGAGGGGACAGCCCAGAAATCCTTGGCCAGGCATAAATCTCCGCAGAGAAATCTGTCTTAGCACGTCCACCTCAGGAAAAGGGGAATTATTACACTTAATTAAAGTGTATTGACACCACATGTGGCCCCACCTCTCGCTTTTTTGGCTTTATTAATGACAGCAAAGCTGCAGGCTGGGCCAGGGGGTGGCTGGGGGGGGCAAACAGGACCCACTTGATGCCTTGGG
>VYZR01117649.1:16657-51231 GCA_013400675.1 Oxylabes madagascariensis | reverse complement strand
TTTGTTTGTTGTTTTTTTCTTTCCAATAGCAGCTGAAAGAAGGAATTGTCACTAACCACACTCTCACAAAGCAAAACCTCATCCACCATTCCCCAATCCCAGCTGAATCCCAGCCCTGAGTGAAGCATCAACATTCAGACACTGCCTTACAGTTGACAGAGAATAGGCAGGCAGGGATTCCCTCCTGCAGGTAGCTGTTGGGAACAGACTGGATAGCTCATGGCAGAAGACTCCAGTAATTACACTGTTCCCAGAACTTGTGTCCTGGCTAAACACTGGCAGATTTGAGCCCAAACTGGACTGTGTTCAGGAAAGATGCTCAGACATTCTGATGCAACTAAAAATCTTCCCTTATGAAGGGAAGAGAGTCTTGGAGCAGTGGCTCCAGAACATCTCAGGGTACAAAAACCAGCTTATGGGGTCACTTACCTATTAGTGAATTGCTATTTCTGTTGACGGGTTTGGGAGGAGGGATGGGAGGCTGTTTGGCAAGAGCTGTGCTGGTTGTAGTAGTGGGAGCAGTAGTGTTGGCACTGGCAGGAGCAGGGAGCAGAGTCCTGGGAGCTGGGGAAGGGGCAGCTGTGGAATTGACTGTCTTTGCTGCTGTGGGGGCTGTGCTGAAGGGGGCAGTTCTTGCAGTGCTGCTGGCAGGTGTTGGTTCCTTTGCCTGCACTTCGTTTGCCTCCTGGGAAGTGGAGGGAGGTCTTTTTGGAGGAAGCAGAGGTTGTCTGGGAACATGTGGCTCCTGAGGTGGTTCCATTTCGGGTCCAGGGTGGCTGCTGGAGGAGCCTGCAAAGGGAGGCAGCTCAGTTTAAGGCACTGGAGGGGCTACTGAGGGTGGGAAAGATCAGATGAGAATTCAAAGCTGGTTGCAGGAGAATGTGAAGCCCTGATTTTGCACATATCTGATTTCTTACCCTGCCTCTTCTTTGGTTCCTCCACTGCAACAGGCTTCCTAAGGCTGGGTGGCTTTGTGGCCTCTTCCTCCTGGCTGGGCAGGTTACAGACCCCGGGGCCCCCGATGGGGACGGTGTGGCCATTCTTCAGTGCAGGTGGATTCAGCTTCTCTGGCTCTTCATCATCTGCAAGGGTGTGGGAGGAGAGAGGAGCAAAGACAAAACACTCAGAAGGCAGGGGAGAGGAGAGGTGACTGAGCTGACTCAACCACCATGGCGCCACACCAGCTTCTTTCTGGCTTCTGAAACAGCTGCTCTTCAGTCACCTTCTGCACAGGACAGCACAGCAACCCAAGCAGCTGGAGCTGAGAGCTCTTGATTTCAGTACCAACGAGTAAATCACACAGCACTGTATGCCATCAAGGGTTTTTCTTCTGCCTGTCCCGCCTTTCCTCCTATGTTACAGATCAGTGTGCCCAGTGCTGTGCTGCAGCACAAGGAAGTTGTAATTGAAGTCATAAATCTCCAGCAGCTTTTGTATCCACCCTCCACACAGAGCAGTCACCAATTCCCTGCTGCAATGCAGATTCCAACATGAGCCCAGTCATCTACTGCATGTGCAATAATAGACTTTCATAAAGTCTTCAGATTAGTGGAAGCACTTCTCTTTTCCTTGTTTCTACCCTGAATTTGACACAAAAATTGCTGTTCAACCCAAAACATCAGCAAGGCAGATTTCCTCACTTCACCTTGGTTTTAATCAGATGTAATGACACAGCTCTAGAATTTGATGTAGGTCACTTTGACTATTTCTGCTTTTACAAATTCTGGCATGGAGGTTCCCAGTGTTAGAGGAAGAAACCCCATCCAATCCAACCCATGCTTTTGAGGATCCTGAAACTCCTACTCCCCATGAGGAAATACTCCACCATTCTCTGTAATTGCCCTGACAGGATAAATTTTTGACAGTATTACTCTCAAAAAAAGACTCAGCATCCACCTCTAAGGGGGAATTGCCCATTTTGACTGATTTTCAACTCAAGAAAACTTGAATAAATACATCACTCATTTGATTAAAAATCTTTTTCAATTCAGTCTGCCATCTCTGAAGGAACTGGAGTGTGTGGCATCCAGGCCCTCCAGGTGCTAGACCCCAGCACACTCTGGTGCTCTGATTTTTGATAATTTATTCCACTGCCCTCCTCACCTTTCCTCTCCCTCTGAAGTATTATCTCCCCTAACCTGGTGTTCTTCAGAAGCTTCCCAGGATTTCTTTTCCACAAGAAACAGTCTTGGTTGCTGTGAGAAGCTGACAACGCTGCTTTGCTCACTCACTGCCCTTCTCTGAAATGCAGCAGGCACACACTGCAACAAGAGGGAGTCTCCTCCCCAGCTAGGGCTGAAACTCAAGGGATGAGCCAGGTATTTTTATGGCAGCAACTGCCTCTGGTTATATCCAAAGTTTTCAGCAAGGGAGACAGGAACTATGATCCAGCTCTCCTCACCACTCAGTCTTGCCTGCCCTTCTCTGGCAGGGAGCTACAGCTCCTGATGGCCTCTCACACCATCTCACCCTCAACTTCAGCTCCAGTGCCTTTCTTCAAGGTCAAGAGAATCCAGTGCCATGTTCTTTCCTTACTCTGAGCCCAGTACCCACATCCAGGAGCCCACAGCCTGCTGACCTCCTACCCAGGAACAGCAAGGCTGCCTCTCTTGGCTCCTCCTCCACTTGCACCTCTTTTACCTCTACTCTTCTCTTCCTCATCTCAAAGAGTTTCCAGCATCTTTCCCCCCTAAGAACTCACCTAAGAAAATTAACTGACCTCGTACAAGCAGGTTTTAAAACTGCAAACAAATACAATAACCCACTCTCACATCTTATGACTGCCCAAGTGTCTTAAACTCCCAGAGGGATTTAGGTAATACACCTCTAATCTACCCCTCCTGCCAACACTGACTGCTCCCTCATGCTGGGGGTTTGCACTTTGTCTGGATTACACCCATCTTCTGTTTCTAAAACCAGAGCAGATGTCTCAAAGAAGAAAATAATTCCACCTTAGCCAGGCTTCTATTACACCTGTACAGCATGGAAGATCTCTGCCTCCTCTGCCCTCTCTAGTTGGAAGTTTGGTACCCAAAGTCTTTGATCTCTCTTCCAGTTTCACTCTTTGACCTCCCACCCTTTCTGTACCCGGTGAACTCTGCAGTGAGGCACTGACACCCTCGGGGAGGTGTCAATGGCATCACTGCAGCACAGTTGTTATGACTTTCTCTCTGTTTCGCTTTTGGTGGTTTGGTCTGAAAACCACTTTTTCACCTCCAGTTTTCCACTTTCATATAATGAAACTTGCACTAGGTCAAGGCTGTCTCTGTAGCGTGTCTTGAGGTGCAGTTACACATTGCTGTAAGCCAAAGGCCACGCTCCCACCTGCAGGAGATGGGGGGCTGCTATCTCCCCACACCTTCCTGCCCCCTCCCTTGGACCCACATCACACAAATCCCAGCCAGGTGACTGGATGGTGATCTGACAACTTATTGTGGCAGCATGATCCCAGTTTGGAGACATCAAAGATGAAAGAAAAGGGGATGACTTCTTAGACAGCAGCGCAAACTTTAATAAGCCTAGTGGTGACCATGATGCCACACCGTGAAGCATCTCTGGGAAGATATGCCCCTACCCAAGCAGCTCAGAATTCCTCCATTTCCGATTCTTCTCCCAACCTGAGCCCCAGGGACAGCACCTCTCCCATGTGGAACAGCGGGAGATGGTGAGTGACAGAGTGACAGCAGAGGCTGGCAGGACAGCACAGGTATCTGGAGCAGAACACAGAGTGACAGGATGGGAAGTGACCACAGCACAGCCCTGCAGGAAGGTGTCTCAGACAGGCTTTGCACTTCCTCAGCACCACCTTCCTCCCTGAGCAGGCTGCCTTCCTCCCACATGGGAAAACAGACAGGAGAGAGCATTGAAAAGGGTAAGGCAGACAGGAATCACTTCAGCAGAAAGCTCTTAAATTTGTCTCCCAAGGGTGAGGTTTGGCCAGAGGAAGATCAGCTACACAGACACAGACAGAGGTTCATTTGCAGACTCACCCTGCTCAGGCTCTTCCAACAGAACCCCTCTTTTTACCAGCTCCTCTCTTGGCTTTCGCATAGAAATCTTTCGTTCTAAAACTGATATTAAATTGAAAAAAAGCACTCAGAAAACAGGGCAAGCTTGAAGTTCAAGAAGATTTTTTTTTTAAGAGATTCTCTAGAGGAAATAAAAGGGCTTCAAATTTCACTGCCTTTACATGGATTAAGAGGAGAGAGGAGGAACTGCATGTTCAGACCTGCATTTCACACTGCACTGCTGAGCATGGAGCAAACCCTCCCTCCCCACAGCTGCTTGGGGAGCTACCTTGAAAGAAAGGAATTAATCTGTCTGAAACTACAGCTCCATGGCAAGGTGTTTCTGGAGAGATTGCAGGTGCCAGCACATCACCAAAGTCTCATTTTGCTTCTTACATGTGTCAGCACTCAGGCTTGTGACAGCAAGCCCTTGTCAGATGGATGGAGGAAGGGACACCCACCCAGCCCCTGTTACTTTACCTTCTGAAGTCTCCTTGAATTTGTCACTGCTTTTCTTTTTCCTCCACTTCCAGGGTTTGAAAATCTTGCCAAAGCTTGAGAACTTGCTTTTCCTCTTTGTAGGAGGTGTGGTGTCACCTGATTCCAAAACATCTACCCCCATGCTGGCATCACCTAGGGCGTGATCCACCTCTTCAGCTGCACAGAAAAGAAGGAAAAGAATAGAGAATTATTTCTGTGCTGCAGGTAACAGCTCCCATCTCCCATCAACCCGCCCCACACTGGGAATGGTGGCACACGTTCATGCATAGGAGGGAACAAGACTCTGTGGCTCCACTGAGTCCTCACATCAGCTTGGGGAGACACAAGTGGGCTTCTCAACATAAACAGGGCAAAGGGAAACTGGTAGGGCCTTCCTGATGAGACAAAGATTACAGACTCCCAGAATCATTGTGGCTGGAAAAGACCTCCAAGATCATTGAATCCAATCTGTGACCGATCCCTACCTTGTCACCAGCCCAGAGCACTGAGTGCCACATCCAGTCGTTCCCTGGAGACCTCCAGGGATAGGGACTCCACCACTGCCCTGGACAGACTGTGCCAGGGACTGACAACTCTTTAAATTAATAAATTCCTCCTGATGTCCAACATGAACCTCCCCGGCACAACTTGATGCTGTTTTCTCCTGTTCTGTTCCTCGTTCTTTGGGGGCAGAGCCTGATCCTACCTGGCTGCCCTTGCCTGTCAGGGAGTTGGAGAGAGCGAGAGGGTCCCCCCTGAGCCTCCTTTTCTCCAGGCTGAGTCCCCCCAGCTCCACTCAGCCACATATTGATTTAATTTTGCAGTGTCACAGCTTTGCCCATGAACACAAGCCACTTCCCTACATTTTCTCATCTTCATTTGGAAGCAACTGGAGCTGGACACAGGTCATTACCTGAACGCAAACACCTTCCAGCCCACTGAGCTGATGTTCACACTTGCCCACACCCCAAAATCACCAGACCCATTCCAGCAGCTGGATGTGCTGGATTTTCCCCTGATTTTCCTTCTATAAATAAGGGCAGCAAAGCCGGCCAAGAGCAACAGCTCCACAGGAAAGCGACACAATACCGGCCTGTGCTCCACCTACTGCACAGGAGTCTCTGGAGAGCAGCACAAGAAGGACACGGAGGCGGGAAGGGACATGTGAAAAAACGAAACCAAACCAAAAAACCCCCACCCCAACTCAAAAAAAAACCCCACTTTTGAAGCAGAACCAGAGCACAAAACACTAATCTGGGGACTGTTGATCCTGCCTTGCCTGATGTTGCTGTTTTGGGGTATTTGATGGAACACAGACAAGCACTTACAATGAGTAGACTCTAGCACTGCCTGCAAAAAAGTAAATCAGTGCACACGAGCTAAGTGAAGCTAGCTGGTGCCCACTCCATGGCATGATTTCCAGAGCCAGAATCCCTCAGCTTCAGCACTAGAGACCAGGAGCGCTGCAGAGCTCTATGGAAAAAATCCTATGGAGAAGAGAGACATCCCTTCATAACAGGAGAGAAATTGGGTGGAAAATAACATACACCATGGCAGCACTGATGTGTAATTTTCTGCAGAGATGGAAGGTGGGGGGGGACAGGAAGGGGGGCACGCAGAAAGGCATTTCAAGCTCCCAGAAACCCAAGAGGAATTGTCTGCCTGTTTAGAGGCACTTTCTTCAGAGACCAGAGCATTAGCCCTGGAGTTGTACGTGCAATTTTAACAAGCAGTATTCACTGTGCTCAACAGAGCATTCCCAAACTTCACCAGGCAGGCACGAGTGCTTGCCAAGCACAGGCTGTAGATGGAATTTGAAGCCCAAGTGTCATCAAAGGCGTCTCCCTCACCTTTCCAAGGAGAACAGTGCTGAAGGCAGCAGTACCAAGCTTGCCTTATGCCTATGTCTTCCCTGATTTGCTCTGAGGAATGTCACTTATGTGCTGCCTACCACCCAAGATGTCAGAGTGCTGCACTAAGTGAAGTAAGTTATTAAAAGAAAACTCAACCATCAGATCCAGGGATTAATGAAGAGCCCTCAGCACCCTGGAATTTCTCCATTTCCAGTTAGAAGGAGAACGACAAGCATTCCCCTGCCACAGTGCCCTCCGAGCAGCCAGGGAGGAGCACAGGACATGAAAGGATGAGCCAAAACTGCAGGAGACACACAGAGCCTCCAAAGGAGAAGCAGCTAAGAGCAGAGAGGGTGGGGAGAACCCACATGTGACCACTCCTGGCAGAACCTCTTCCAGCAGCTCCTGCAGCCCAGGTCCAGCTGTCAAAGCAAATACCTTTCCAGGGTGGAGCTTCGCTGCCAGAACTGCAACCACGCAGGTGAACACAGGAGCTTTCACAAGACCTTCCCATCAAGAGCAAATCACTTGGTCCTGCTTCTCTGCCTCACTGCTCCCTCGGCCGTGCTACAGCTGCTGGTAGGCTCCTGCTGAGGGTTCAGGTGTTGTCCAACACGGAAACACTCGGTTTTGTTGGTTTATAATCAGTTCCATGCCCAAGAACAGCCAGGCAAGAGGGGGAGACAGGTACACTAGAACACTGTCCAAATAATTTCCACTACCCTTTTGCTCTGTGTAGAATAAAACTTGACATGTTACTAAACATTCTGAGGCCATTCCAGCCCACTGCTCCCACTGAAGCCAGGGAAGCAATTCCTTCACTGACCCCCACTGGGATTCCTTCTGTCCTGTTGTGCAGATGACAGGAGAGCCTGTCCTACCCTTCTCCACAGCACTCTTCCTTTTCCCATCCCCAATTACCACAGGGCCATAGATATTTAAAGCAGTCTGTTGTGAAGCAATTATGACACTGAGGACTAACGAGCTGGTGGGTCGGCAGCTGGAGCTGAGATTTACAGACCTGCATTCAAATAACCTTATTGTTCACATTAGCGCTCACACTCCCTCCCAAATGGACCTTCCCTTCCATTCACAGCCCATTTCCAATTCACATCTCATGAAATGGTGCAGAGAGGGCGTCTCTTAGCTGTGAAGGCAGAGAATCCACTTTGCTGAGGCTGTGCCTCCTCCTGCTCTGCTCTACAAGGTACAGGAGGGTCCTTAAGCTGCTTTGCAATGCAAGGGGGAAACCCTTCCTTATCCGAGTCAAACACTGGGAAACCGGGAAGGAACCACAACACAGTGCTAGGGGAATGAAATCAGGCAAAGAAAGAAGAACCAGAATTCGAGGGAAGGGTGGGAAGCGTCAGGAATCTGATGCCTTCACCCAACCTGGCCCAGCAGCAAGGCTGTGTCCAAGAGACACCCTCACCATGGTGCCAGGCTGGAAAACCCATTTTAAATACATGGAAAAGTTTAAATGAGGTCACACAGCCCTGGGTGAAGCCAGCAGAATCCTCATGAGAAGGTCAAGAGATTCCCAGCTGGCAGGTCCCTAAAGCTTAACCCTTCTGGAAGTAGTAGTCCATGCTTTGGAAAAGTGACCCTGGAGCTGGGAGAGCCCCACAGAGCCCACCCTGACAGCTGGATGTTCCAACAGAGCCTTGGTTGAAGAAAAATCAGGAATAAAATACGTGCTGCAACTTCAGCACGTTGCCTGATGCTCCCAGGGGAGATGGCCTGGAGGCCTGGAACACTTGGAGCTCAGAATCCAGCTGGTCCAGGGACAGCACGATGCCCCAGCTGCTTTCCAGCCTCCTGCCATTTCAGAGCCGCTCTCCCAAACTCTTAAGCTGTTCTGATCTCATTCTATCCAAACAAGCAGGTGAATTTGAGCTGTTTAAAACAGCAGATTTGTGTTAACCCAAAATGTTTAGACTGAAATAATCTAGGGAAACGTCACAAAATTGGCACAGCCTGAACATACAAGAAGGCAGGAAGCTCCAGCAGTGCCAAGCAGGTTGGGATGCAATTCCCTATCGGTCTGCCTGGCCAGCTGGTCCTTTCAACCCTCCCCTGCAGACATGTTTTTGCTCAAGTGTTGCAGTTAAATTTCATGTAGAAAAAAGCTCTTTTTCCACTGCATCTTCTGGTGTTGAGTGATCCCAGTCTTTTCTTTTTTTTTTCCAAAACAGATAACCCATTTCAGTGGAAGGAGCTGGAGACCTACAGTTGTCTCTCATACCCTCATCAAGAGGCTGTGGTGATGTGTCACCTGTTCCCAAAGGTCCTGTCAGGCTTGGGGTTGCCATTCCCATTGAACAGAGTGAAGCTTTCACTTCCACCACTGCTCTCAGTGGGTCAAACTGGCACAGCCAGGATCCATGGGGTCAATTAAAAACCCCACATGTAGTCACACCATGGCCACATACACAGAACACCCCAGCAAGCAGCTCCCAGCTGGCCCTTAGGAACCCCACCTATAAATGTCATAGTTTAATGATCACGCCATGGGCCGGAGAGGGAAATCCATCATGTGAGCAAGGAGAGTTAATCCCCATCTTCAGGGGTCAAGCCCCAGAATACCCTTTTGTAGAGCCAAGCACTGTCAGCCTGGAAACAGGCACAACAGGAATAACTAAAAAAAGCATTCCTTCCATTAAGGATCATTTCTCATTTGGAAGATACCTGCAGCAGTTACATGGAATAGAGGCACCTCTGATGCACAGCATTAAAGAATTAAACCCAACCTGGATCTAGTGCAGGGCATCCCAGAATTAATCCTGGTGAGTTTTTAAACTGTTTTAACTCAGGCCACACATCCTCAAAAGTCACCCTGGCTATGGAGAAATTTTGCTTTTAAGCTAAAAATCACTTCAGATCCAAGTCTCAGATCACAACAAAGCAAGGCTAAAGGCTGTGAAGAAATCAAAGGATTGCATCTCAGATGATGACAGCTCATAATATCTTGAATATACCTGGGAGAAAAACCATTGATTTTTAGTGTTCATGAGGAAAATGGCACAATCCTTTAAGGATGTAGGGTCAGGGAGCCCCAGGGCAGGACTGCAGAATGGAGCTGCTAGAATAAGGTTGAGAACAAGCTGCTTTTCTCCCCCAAACACTTTCACAGACATCCTAAGGCTGGTGAAGCAGCTGAACTCTAAGAAAAGCCAGGTATCACCCACCCTGCACTACCATGGGCTCTTTGCCTCAGCCCTTTTCTGAGATGTAAGACCTGGTAAATTCCACCTTCGTTAAGAGACATTCTCATGAGGAAACATCCCTATTTTGATGTGTAAACATACTTGCACAGTGTCTAAATCATGAGCTTGGGCTAGATTCCTTCCATCCACAAACCAGAGTTCACTCAGAACCTGATCCCTCTCTTCTTGTAGGAGTTACTGTGGGATTTCCACAAATCCCAGGAGTTTCTGTTCATAAGGAGCTTGCTGAGCATTTGTGTCTTTGAGGCAAATGAGGTACTTCAGTGCCACGGCAGCAACTCTGCTTAATCACCTTTATTTCCTTCCCTAAGGAAGGCACTCCCCTGAAGTTCTGCCATCGAGCAAGCCCCACAAGGTGCACCGGGAAGTTTTGCAGGGGATGTGGCTGCTCGTTTCACACTGGAACACACCAGTACCTACAGCTCCAGCAGGACCACCAAGCCCAGAGCCAAGGCACTGCCACAAACCCTCGTGTTGCCACCACATCTGGGGTGCACAGGCTGGAGAGCAACACAACTCCCTCCTTTCCCACCCTGCTGTGTGCAGCAGAGTAGTCAAGAAGCCGAGAAGCTTCCACGCACACAGGAACAACTCAAAAAACAAACACTCTTTGAGGGAAATGCTGTTAAAAGTGCCTAAAAAGCACTTTGGGTAAAAGTTTCTAAGCTTCCCTAAAACAGCTTTAGAAACTTGGTTTGTGTTTTCCTGAATCGTCCAGGGAAGACGTGAATCCTGACCTTAAAGGAATAAAAGGTTGTGGTCACAAAATAGCCTCAAACAGTCCCAGTCCTTGGCTCCCCTATGTTTTGTATGTTTCTAATCACCATAATCTTCACAGGACTCTCCTTAACAGCATCCTGCCACAGTTAATGCAAGAACCATCTCTTCAAGTTCCAGATTTAATCAGCAGGAACTGTGAGAGCTGTGCCATGAAAAGACTTCCAAGAGCAAATGAGCAGTTGAGGAAATACCAGGTCTGCTTGCCCCAGTCTCCAGAAAGCACAATATCATTACACCAAGCCCACTCCCCTGGAAATTACCACTGTTCTTGGTGTTTGATGAGAGAAAGAGCCCAAGACTGACCAGGTCGGCTTCAGTGAAAAAATCCAAGGAGAAGATGCTGTTAATCTCCACAGTACAAAGATAACTGAAGTTTTACTTCTCCCTTCCACTCTCTCTATCACTTTATTTTTAGCAACTCTTGAACAAGACTAGCTGGAGTGAACTGGTGGTGGGGAAGAGAATCACTGGTTCCATCTGAGCCCTAGAAACACTTGATAGGGTCAAGGTTACAGAAGCGAAAAATAATGAAAATAATAGTCTGTATCTTGAGGATGCTCTTCATCTGCCAATGTCAATTTCTTCTCTAAAAATTAGAAAATTCCACTTCACAGATGAGGGTGAACAACTGAGCCCAGCAGCTAACAGCAAGTGGGAATGAGAGAAAGGCATCAGCGGGATGTGGAAAGTCTCCTCATGGCCAATGCCTTCCCAGTCCCAGTGCTGGGAACAGCACCCATGACAGACCTGGAGCACCCAGCACCCCCAGACAGTGCTGGGAAGTGGGGCTGCTCCTGGAGCTTAACACAGTTGTGTTTTCTCCAGCCTGTTACTGAGATACCTCACAGTGGAGAGGGAAAACAAGCAGGGAGATTATTGCCAAGCCCTTCTCCCCCCGAAGCTGCTGTAGCTGCCCCGAAAGGTGGGTGACATCAACCACAAGGAGGCAATTCTTGGTGGCTTTGGTCCAGGCTCACTCTCAGGGCTGACACCTGCCCCACTGGTGAACTTTCCCACTGTCCAAGTGTTTTGCAAAGGTAGTATCCCTTTATCCATGCCAGCCAGAGGCTGTCCCTTGGAGCTTCTCTGAAGATCAGAGAACATGTTGCACAGCGATTACAAGTGGAATAAGTAAGAGAAAGGAAGGAAACGGAGTTATTTCTCTGGTTTCTCTCCCCAGCTGGGCACAGGTTACACAAGTTCCACATTCCACTCCTCCCAACTCCTCCGTTTCACCTGCAAGGCTGCAGCCCCACGCTCCCCGTCTCCCCTGCCCTCCATTACTCACCAAAGGCACCTGGATTTACCGGCCTCGAGAAGTGCGGCTGCCCCATGAGATCCGTTCAGAGCAGCTCTCCGGGAAGAGGTGGGAGGGGAAAAGAGGAAAAGTCTATGCTGAGAACGCTTCAACCCTTTAAAAAATGATAAATCCACACTTGGGACGAGGAAGGAGCCTGGCGAGCGAGGCGACTGCCGGCTCTCAGGCCAGGGCTGCGGTGTCCGCTGGTCCAGCACAGGTCCTGCTCGCCCTGTCCCCCATGGCCGGGCACTTGATTCTCATAAATAGGTGTCCGTGCCAGCTCCCTTCACGCAGGAATGCCTGTCATTCCAGAGCCGAGCTGGCTGGGGCCGAAGCTCAGGAAGGGGAGGAGACAGCCAGCCATGATCCAGCCTCTTAGCTGCACAATCCAAATTATTATCAACACCCCTCGCTCCTTCCTCGCATCCAGTTCAGCGAGGCGAGAGAAAAGCTGGGAGCGAGGAGAAGGAGAGCAGAGTGTTTTTCTCAGGGATGGGCTTGGAGAATCCGTGCACGGCAACATACCCAGGGGTTTCACCTCCCAAAATGAGACTAGGAAATCTACAGCCTACCTGTGCCAGCTAAACACAAACTAAGGCAGTCAGGGATGAGACAGCCGTTCTCTAAGTGCTGTCGGTACTGCATCACCCCCGAGCAAAGGGAATTTCAAAGACAGCCTGAATTGATATGCATCTAGCCAAATATGTAATAAAAATACAATTTCATGCAATTCCCCTCTCCACTAAATTTACCAGGAAGCGTGTCTTCTCACATAATTTACATTTAACAATGGAAAATTTAAATTTAACAAGGAAAGTAAAAGTTTAGTTTCTATTCATGTGTGACAGCCTGATGGTTAAGGTAACCAACATCCCCCTTAGCCATCTGCCTGACAATAAAAGATCTCCACAGTTTAAATATGTCCATTTGGATTCCTTAATTCATCATTAAAATTTGAGTTAGGACTTCTGGGAAGCTATAGCTCATTTTCCCTGTACACCCTACAACAGAGGAGCAGGAAAATCTTTAAGCATCCAGAAGCTTAATCTTAGTTCAGGGAAAAAAGAAAAGCAATTTTCAAAAATATACAGGAATTTGCTGCAGCATAAAAAGGATAAAAATCAGGAACCTGACCCTATGTAACACATCCAGGGTGGTTTTTCCCCAGTGTAGCAGAAGTTTTAAACAACAGGATCTGCTGCAGCGCTTGGTGTCCCTGTCCTTGTTGGGCCAGCAAGAGGAGGACTTCAGTATGACTGAATACTACCCAGGCAGCAATCCCAACAGGAAAATCTTCTATTCTGGGAAACAACCAGATCCAAGATTTTGGCTGGTGCAGCTGAGAACAATCAATGCTGCACACTGCCCAGAGCAAATGCCATGGGATTGCTGTTCCCAGCCCCATGGATGGGGGGATGCAGTGCTACAAAAGCATACCCCAAAACAGGGCAAGGGGTAGTTCTGAAATTCTTTAACACCAGACCTGAGCCACAAACACACCACAAAGACCTTGCTGCTCTCCGTTTCCCCACTAACGTACTAAATGTGCCATTGGGCAACTTGCAAATCCACTCCTCATCCAAAGGAGGGCTGCAGAAACACAGGAGGAAGGAGAACTTTCCCTTCTCCACCTGTGCTGTGCTTGTCCTCCATCCCCGGTGCCAGGCACATGATCCTCATCCCACAGGCAGCAGGAGCAGGTGGAGGAGCACGGATGAGCAGGGGATGGAGGCGGACAGCAAATGCCACTGTCCTCCCCTGAGCAGGGCACATGGACATTCCTGGAAGTGTTGCTCTTCTCCAACTCCCACCATGGATATCTCCACGCTTGGGCTCTCACTGTGGGCAATGAACATCTCGATTCCCAGGAATGCTCCACCTCATTGAAGACTTTTTGCTTTGAAGCAAAGAAAAAGCCATTTTTAAAGCCATTTATATGTGCTGCCATCTGGCAGAGACCCATAAAGGTCAGCGATAAAGGCAGGAAGATTTCCCCAAGTCTGTAAATCAGCTGCCCAGCCTGGAAAGAGGTCTGGAAAAAACATCCCTGCATTGGGGAATGCTACAGAACACTGCCTCTAGACCTGCCTGGCTTCTAAAGAATTCAAGTCACTGCCTTTTATAAGGCATTTGCTGTGAATTTGAAGTGCACAAAGCACTGCTGCAGAACAGATGACATGTAGTAAATTGTTAAAGCACAGCAGCACAATCATATCCCGGACCCTTTATTTCTACATTAGTAAAACATGAAACATTACCTTAAATTTCAATAAAAAATATTTAAATAAGCAATTAAAATTCACAGCAGCTGCAGTCCAAGAGATGCACAACAGTTACTCAGGCTCTGGTGCTTCACAGGAACCCTCTGGGCTGTAAAATAAAGTCCTTTACGTTTCTGTATCCTTCATCAGGCCTCAAAGACCATCACAGAGAGAATAACAAGATTTGGCAATGGCTGTACCAGAAGCATTAATATTTCCTCCTGAAATTCAGGGCTGTGGTGCTCAAGGAGCAAAGAGATACAAATCTATGCTTCAAATTACAGCTGGCTCTGGATTTAAGCATCATTCAGGAGTACCAGCCACAACTCTCTCCTCCTTTTGGGGGGAGAAAGCAAAACTCCACCAGAAAAAGCTGACAATGTGCACAAAACAGCACAAATCCAAAGGTGACACCAACATCATTATTTTCAAGGGAACTCATGGCCAGAAAAACTCATCAGTCCATCCTTCAGCTCCACCTGTGAAAGGTGCAAATTCTGTCCCAGAAAACAGAAAGCCAAAAAATGCTCCTGCCTCAACTGCAGCCTGAGGTCAGAGCATGAGAGCAGCTCCTAAGAAACCCTCTGCTTTCAGAGGGCTTTGTTTGACCACTGGGGAAAAATGCGGGACAGAGCAACCTGCCCTTGTCCCACTGGACATCCAGGATAAAGAAAAACACACATTTTAAGCAAGGAAGAGTAACAAATGGCAAAAATTCCCATAATAATTAGAAAGGCCATCTGACTTTGCTGCACAGCAACCAGAAGAAACCTGATCAACTGTTTTACTCCTCAGGGACAGGTGACGACTTTTTTTAAGATTAAAAACTTGGAATAGCAAAGAGCTTCCTAAAGGAGAGCAAAATGAGAAACAGCTGATTGTCCCTTCAACATTTCCTTTTAAAATATAGTAACGAAGAAACACCAGTTACATGAAAATTTTATGTGATTTAAGGAGAGGCAGATGCCTGAAATCAGAAAAGACAGGCAGTAAACACTCAAACATGGGGTAGGTGGCTTTCTGAAGTTTCATTTCCTCCCCATACAGCCCAGCATCCCATTAAACACCTGGTATTTCCACGTTAATAATCTGTTTATATACATTGTAAAAGGAACTCTTCTGGATTGTTTCACTTTAAAATCTAATGAAAGCCGTAATGAGCCCAATATTAGCTCCTCTAATAAAGCCAGTGTTGTTCACATTTTGGTTCACACCAACGTGAAATGCTACATTCACCCGCGGTGACTCAGACATTTGTGCTCCATGATTCAGCCACAGGAACATTAAAAAGGACTCCTGCGTTATCCCATCCCGGCCGATGGAGCTATTTAAAACCAGTGATACTGGGCGTTTTCCTTCCGAGCTCATCACCAGAGACTCAGCAGGAGCTACAGGGCCTTTAAGGCTCTTTCACTGCGGGAGATGCACCCACTAAAATCCCCACGCAGGGACCACCTCACCACGAGGGCTGGTAGGGAGGAGAGAAGGTGGCAGCACCACGACTCTGGATGTGTTTCATTGAATCACAAGATGGTTTGGGTTGGAACGGACCTTCAAGTCTATCTGATTTCACCCCCTGCCATGGGCAGGGACACCTTCCACCATATCAGGTTACTCCAAGCCCCGTCCAACCTGGCCTGGAACACTTCCAGGGAGAGGCAGCCACAGCTTCTCTGGGAAATCCATTCCACTCCCTCATCACTCTGGCAGGGAAGGATTTCTACCCAGTATCCCATCTAACCCTATTCTCTGCCAGTTTGAAGGCATTCCCCCTCATCCTGTCACTCCAGGCCCTTGTCAATGGTCTGTCTCGACCTTTCCTGCAGGCTCCCTCCAGGTACCGAAAGGCCACAATTAGGTCACCCCAGAGCTTCTCTCCTCCAGGCTGAACAACCCCAGCTCCCTCAGCCTTTCCTCACAGGAGAGGTGCTCCAGCCCTCTAATCAGCTTGGTTTCACCACAGTTTTTGTTTTCAGCTTTGGAAGAACAAGAAAATGAAAAAATCTTGTATGAACACAAAGCAGCTCTGGCTGCCTGGAGAGATGAACCTTTCTGAGCTGTGTAGAGCCATTAACGAGGGCAGCAGGGCAGGGGGAACAGGCAGCAGACGCCAGGGAGTCACTGAACAAATGAACACAACGTGACGCTCTTCCTTTCTCCTCACATGGAATGAAAAGCTAGGGTGGAAGTGGAAAATGGGTTATTTATAAGGCAGCTGGCATCACATTGTTTGGGTCCTGCAGACTTTGATGGTGCAGATGAGACAAATGGGAGCTAACTGCTCCTACACCACATGACTTCCTTCACGCTTCCTGTGACATTTCCAAGAGGGAAACTCCTATTTCCCAGAGCGTTTCAGCCCCGGTGTCTGCAGCAGTTAGTCAGCACGGTGCTCCACCTCAGGGAAGGGCAGCAGGTCCAGCATGGCAGGGACTTGGTGCCACCACCCATGTGCTGGCAGCAGGGAAGGTGAGCATGCCGTGTCCCACAGCAGTCCAGATGTTGACCACCACGGAGCACAGCTGGAGGAAGAGATTGCTGTGCCAAGGAGCTGACTGACAGCACCTCCAGCCCCACCTGTGGGAAGGTGAGGCCGTGCTCCTGGAAAGCCCTGTGGCCACAGCAGGTGGCTGGAACACAAGGAATCGCTTCACTGTCACGGGGAATGGGCTGAAAAAATTGTAAATTATACTGGGCTTTGGGCCCAGGGGAGCTTGAGGCAACAATACCCCCAGCCTTGTTTTCCAGGGGAAATACAACTTCCATTGAAGCAAGTTATAGCCAGTACTGGAAAAGTCTCACCATCAATGCCTCCTCACCACTCCCCGCAATTACAACACAGGCCAAGCATTTTCTTGTTTACTAGTGAGGGAATGCTGAGGAATGTCATCTTGACAAAATTAAAGATTCAGTTAACTTGGCTAACTTGACTAACCCTAATTTGATCACTATGGTGATTCACGGCTTTGCCATCTCCAGGCAAGGGAAACTCCAAAGCTGATGAACAACTTTTTGGAGCACCTTGAAGCAGCATTAAAAGAAAGTCTGGTCAGAAGCCAAAGGAAGCACACATATAGGACACATTCCAGCAAAGCATCAGGCATTAGCAAAGCATCAGTGTATTCCCAACAGGGAGGCATTAAGAGGCAGGATACCCATCTGCCACTTCCAGCTACATTATTAGGAACGCATTAAGCAAAAACATGGAGAAGAAAATTACATTAATTATTGCATTGTTTAGAGAAGAAACAGGAATGGCATTTAGCTTAACTCTTGTTTAACCCCTTCCTGCAGCAAAAACTCAAGACACTCAGAGAAAAATGTATAAACTGACATCGCCTGAGGCTCCCCACTTCAAAACACAGGAATGAAGAAAATCAAAATGTATTCCCCTCCTTCCAAAGCACTGCCCAGCATGAGCTTTTAGGGCTGGCCCAACAGAGCACACAGTGCTCTTCCCAAGCGAGTGGCTGATACACAGTCACATCCATCACAAACAGCCTTACAGGACAAACCTAACTCGTAAGACTTTACAGCTTTGTGAAGACATCATCCAACATAAAGTAGTCCTCCAGCAAAGTACATCTATGCCACTTATAAAACCAGTGGGACAAACGCTGTTAAACACAACACTGGAAACTGCAAGCTAACAGCAAGAATATCAGTAAACATGAAACCTCTACATTCAGATTAAATTGCAATTAACCCTAAGAGGTAGGACTATATTTAAGTCTAACTTAGTCTTCAGTGTATAGGTCAAGGTCCACAGACTCATGATCCCAAATTTCTCTTCCTACCTCTAATCCTTCAAGATGTCAAACTTCAGCTGCAAGCCTCTCTGTCCACACAGTAACTGAAAAGAAAGGCAGCAAGATTTCTCTGTAAAAGTTGTTTCCTCTTTTTAAACGTTCCACAAAAATCTCAGTAAATGCATTTGCTCTTCATACAAAAACACCTTTGCTCTGCCAATCCAACGGGCTTGCAGCAGCCGCACCACACCAATAATCCAAATTATCCTTCAACATCTGCAGCTCTCCAGGCTGAAGTTACATTTTTTCCAAATTACTGCACAAGGCAAGCAGTGCCAGGGCATCCTACCACCCCTCACTCGCATGGCTCTGCTCAGGGAGACTTACAAAAGAGCCTTGGTTTAGTTTTTGGGGAACACCCAATTTCCTCACCGCACCTGCTCTGTTTTAATTATTGACTAGGCGAGGAGCTCCTGATTAAAATGCAAGGCAAGTCTGGCACACAACCTCAGCTTCTGATCATCTCCCGCAGATACAGTTGGAAGAGAAACCCAAATTCTCTGCCACAGTTCAGAAATTAAAAGAAAGGGTGGATCAGTTTCACTTCAGGCACTTAAATTCAGAAAAAAAACCCAAAACTTTTTGTACCCTTGCAACTGAAAACTCACATAAAATTTGAAATTTTAAACCACAGCCTTAGGTTCATACACAGAGAGAAAGAAGGTTTAAAAGCTCCCTTTCAATCGTATGGTGTTTTTACAAGCCATTTCTGCCAGAGTAAATCTAACAGGTAATTACAGGTCTGACCTCCTTCTATTGCACAAATATGCCTCTGGAAACAATGTGGATAAATATTTGCCCAATACAAGAAGACAACTCCAAGAGGAACCATTCCAGTTTATCAACTCTGTGATTCATGTTGATACAAGCTTTATTCTCTATTTAAGGAACAAGATAACGCTTTAGGAAGTGCATCTGCCCAAATGATGTTTCACAGATCTACCACGGGCCACCCTAAACAGTGGCATGGCCAGACCTCAGGTCACACCCAGGCAAGAGCCATCAGCAAGACAGGGAGTCAACTCCAAATATTGACTCTTGCTCAACCACCAAGATATCTCTGAGCAGCAGCGAGGCCGAAGATGGAAACATGATGAGTAAAACATTGCTGCTAATGTGAATAAAGCAGTGCTGGGGTTGTGCTGTGTAAAATCCCCTTATTCCCCTTTGGAACTGGGGAGAGAATTATGGAGGCCCAAAGGAGCTGAAAACAAGAGCACTCTCCACCTGCCCCCTTAAGTTTATCCTGAAATCCCAATCCCACATGCTCCTGTTTTCTGCCAGTACCAAGAGAACTTGGGAAAACAAGGTGGTGGCAGCCAAAGGCACCAAGAGCCAGCCAGGAAGAAGGCACAAAAATCAGACAGGATGATTGTGTCCCAAACCATACAGACCTTGGGTCCCCCAAACCAAACACTGTTTACTTACTGCATTGACTCACATAAGTGCAGGGACAATGCCATGGGAATTGTTTATAGTGTCACGGTCGTTTCATATAATTAAAGGAAACGTCAAGAGATGACTTAACACCAACAGTTCTGAAGGTACAGCTAATCCTAACCCTGTAGGAAGATATTTCTCCCTGTCTTTCTTACACTGTGAAGACCAGAATCAAACACAATAAATTAAAGCAGGGCAGCAAGAGCTGTGAGCACAGCCCAGCACAGCCACCACAGACCATTCAGGGATGGGCTTATGGGATCCTTCCTGTGGAGGAATGAATGGCTGCAGGAGGCAACAGGGTTCACTGTCAAACTCATTTAAAAAAAATAACCCAGCACTGCTGCAACACACTGCCCCAGGTACCACCTCCCAACATTAACTCTAGGAGGCCTGATCAATTCTTTATCCTGAGAAGGAACTTAAGTAAAAGCCCTGAACAGGGCAAGGGTGCCAGACTGACTCATATAATCCCATTAGAGTTATCCAGAGCACTCAGTTTGCTCAGTATTTGAGAGATAACAGGATTAACTTCATGTTTGACATAATTTCAGCCTAATAATTGCGGAATCACTCCTACGGCCCTAATGTCATTGATTCAGCAGGGGATTCCCATCACCCTCTCCAGCAGTCCCAGCCTTGAAAGACCCTTCATTAGCCTCAGCATCTTAAATTAATTACTTGGAGAGATTTTCTTTTCCTCTCCCAAAACAAAATGTAACTTAACCCCTGCAACCTACAATGTTTGGGCAGAACAAACTCCTGCCTTCCCTGCAGGAAGGGACCCTGTTTACTTTCCTAATCACCACTTCAGTTTCCAAGACTTAATGTTAAGATCAAAGAGCTGGAGAGGGGGAGGGCAGGTTTTTCATCATTTTGGTTGAATTTCAACAAAAAACATAACAAAGGCTAGTTGTAGTCCAAGGTTCAGCCCCAAATCCGTGCCTAACTCTGCCTTCCTGGGGAGAGGGGGTTGACGTGCTCTCTAAGAGCAGAGCTACGGCCAGCCCGGATCACCACAGAGCCTCCGGGAGGGATTTTCCTTGCCAAGCCATGACTTGCTGCTCACCTCACCTTGGAAACGAGTCCCTCAGTGCAGCGGGCTGGGGAAGGAAAGGGAGAGCACACAAAGTAAACAGTGCACAGAGCTGCTTCAGCCTGTGCGGGGGAAGAGAGCACAGGAACCGGGACATGTTTTGATAGCGGATTTTTTCATGGAGTGCAGAACACTATTAAATTCTACCTTTCAAGTGCAGCGGGAGGCTGTGCTATACCAATTAGGCCAGCGTTGTTATGCTGGCACTAAGCCCGACACGGTGCCCAACCAGGCTCCACTGCACTGTGTGTGAAAGCCAATGTCCACAGGCACTGCATGGCTGCACCCTCATGGTTTGTCTCAAAAGAGACATACTCAAAAAAAAGGCAAGGGAGGGGAGGGGGGAAATCTACAGAAATGCAATTCACAAAAATCTAGGATGGTTTGAATTGAAAGGGACCCTCAAACTCATCTCGTTCCACTTCCCTGCCACAGTCCACTAGACCAGGTTGCTCCAAGCCCTGTCAAATCTGGCCTTGGACACTTGCAGGGATGGGACACGCTGTGCCAGGGCTCCCCAGGCTCATGGGGAAGGATCACACAGGGTTCACGGGGAAGGATCCCTTCCCAGCATCGCATCCACACTTGCCCTCCGGCAGCGGGCAGCCATTCCCTCCGGCCATTCCCCCCATCTCATCCCTCCAGCCATTCCCTCCGGCCATTCCCCCGTCCCGTCCATTCCCTCCGGCCATTCCCCCCGTCCCGTCCATTCCCTCCGGCCATTCCCCCCGTCCCGTCCATTCCCTCCGGCCATTCCCCCCGTCCCGTCCATTCCCTCCGGCCATTCCCCCCGTCCCGTCCATTCCCTCCGGCCATTCCCCCCGTCCCGTCCATTCCCTCCGGCCATTCCCCCCGTCCCGTCCATTCCCTCCGGCCATTCCCCCCGTCCCGTCCATTCCCTCCGGCCATTCCCCCGTCCCGTCCATTCCCTCCGGCCATTCCCGCCCCTTTGCCGCCGGCCCCCAGCGCCCTCTGCCGGCCGCAGCGCAGCCCTGCAGCCCTGCGCTCCCCGGGGCTCGGGCCGGACCCTCGGACACGGAGCGGCCAGAGCGTGTCCGGAGCGTGTCCGGAGACGGGAAACGGACCCGGGGAAGCGCCCGGAGCGAGCCCGGAGAAAAGGAGGCTCGGGGGGACCTTCCCGCTCTCTCCAGCTCCCTGACAGGAGGGTGCAGCCAGGTGGGGGTCGGGCTCTGCTCACAAGGAACGGGACAGGACAGGAGGAAGCAGTGTCAAGCTGTGTCAGAGAAGGTTTAGATCGGATATTGGGAAAAATTCTTCAAAGGGTTGTCAGTCCCTGGCACAGGCTGCCCAGGGCAGTGGTAGTCCCCATCCCCGCGGGGATTTAAAAGCCACGTGGATGTGGCACTTGAGGACAAGTCCTGGCGGAATGGTTGGACTTGAGGATCTTGGCGCGCTTTTCCAACCTGAAGGATTCTGTGATTCTATGGTACAAAACTGCACAGCCGAGTTACACCGATGTACAAAGCTCTGCCTTACACAGCCTTAAGACTAGCTCTAACAAGGCACCAGGATCCACAGCAGAGCCTACATCTGCAAAGCTCAGCTCAGAACCTGCACAGCCTGAGCACTCTCAGGCTGAACAGATCTCTACATGAAATTTAGCAACTCCAATAAATGTTATTCTTCCTGTGCCAGGGAATACAAATTTATCACGACCCAGACAGCAAATACTTTAGAAATCTTAAAATTTCTGCTTCACAAAACGAGACAAACCCAGGCTGGGTTGAAGAGCCATGTTCTCCCTAAGCAAGTCATGGTTATCCACTCATTCCACATAGCTGGATGGGTCCAACCTGTAAAAAAGCCACCTGTATCTCTGGTTTCTTGTTTGTTTCAGGAGACAAAGGACACTTCAGCAATCAGAGCCAGGGCTCCTTTCCAAGACAAAGGAGAACCAAGCAGATAAAGTGGTGATGTCAGCAGTGACAACATCCAAATGTTCACACTGGGACTGCACCTCAGGGGCAGCCTGAGGGCCTGGGAGTAGCTTTGTCCAGCCAACAGCTCAGCTAACTCCATTTACAGCTCACAAAGGCAGCAAGATAATGAGAACATTCAGTATTTTGTTTTTAAAAGGCCAGGTTTGCCACTCAGCCTGGACACATTGCTCCGGTGTGAAGAAACAGTAATAACAAAAACCACATTTATACTAAACCTGCTTGTCTCTGGTTCCAGGCAGGCTCCTCTTCTACTCCCAGCCCCAATAAAATCAGCTACTAAAATGCCTGCACAGAATTTACAGGCAATGTTCCAGGAGCAAGGTGAATTTAAGGTCCAACAAGTTTAAAAAGAAAACTAGAAACTCTGGAAACCTACTGCCCTCCTCCATGCCCTACTTACTGAGCCACAGGAACTCCACACTCAGTGTTTCACAGCAAGTCACCCTGAATCACCCAGAGAATTGATTGCATGTCCGACAAAGTCTTATCTCTTGACACAAGGAATAAGATTGATCAATTCTGTCACGAAGCCCTTCAGCAAAGGACATTTCTCACTCAACATCAACCTTTGCCACTATCTTGCTCCAACCAGCCCAGAGGCCGAAGCATCTCCATCACAGCACATCCACAGCTGAGCCAGGAAACCACAAAACCAGCAGAATTAACCTCTGCTTTACCCCTCCCGTCAGAGATACGGGTACAAACTACAAGACCACTTAGCACAACAGCTTCAAAAGTCACTCAAAATGGGGCGTCATGGAATTACAAGGTCTCTGGCAGGTCAGCATTTAGCTCAGGAGGGAAAGGCAGCAAGAGTTCAGACACCTCCTCAAGTTGTTTGGGGAGGAATTATTGGGTATTAATTTTCAGAAATGCCACGCTAACGAGATGGATGGCTCAGATGAACCACTTGCAAATACAGCAGGCAGAAAAACAGCACCGACATGCCATCGAGTGTCCCAAGCACCCTGACAGCACTCAGTACATTAATTACACTACGAACTAGAACAAATTTTAAAACAAAAGGCTGCCAGGATAATGTCCCAAAGTATTTTGCTAACCCCTCAAGTGCACTTGACTTATTTACAGTAATGCTTTCAGGTAGGTAAGGAAATGCTCGATGCACCTTGTTTAAAAGTCAAATGCTTGCCACAGAGATCAGTTCCAACCTCTGCTAACCTGCCTAAGGAACAGTAGGAATTTGCCTTTCTACCTGCTTGCAAGTTAGCACACATCAACTGTAATTAAGGATTTGATCTCAGGCACTTTGGCCTCTCTGGTTCTTCTGCTGTATCACACAGAGCTGTGTTACCGCTGCACGCACAACATGCAGCATCTGAGTGGAATCATAGCTTCTGTGTATTCCTGAAAGAAAAACCCCATTCTTTTGTTCTGGAACAGACATTATGAAGAGATTTCCACTGGCTACTTAGCAGTGACTGTTCTTCTCCAGCAGACCTTAGCTGGTGACAGCAAAACTCCCAACCCCGCAATGCTCTGACTGCACATCAAACCCAGCACACACTGCTGGCACTGACTGCCAGCTCCATCAGCCTGGCTTAAACTGAGATCTTAGAGACCCCTCCTGTGCCTAAAGGGGCTCCAGGGGAGCTGGAGAGGGACTGGGGACAAGAGCCTGGAGTGACAGGACAAGGGGGAATGGCTTCCTGCTGCCAGAAGGGAGGGATAGATGGGATATTGGGAAGGAATCCTTCCCTGTGAGGGTGGTGAGCCCTGGCACCCGTACTCAGAGAAGCCGTGGCTGCCCCATCCCTGCAAGTGTCCAAGGCCAGGCTGGAAAGGCCATGAAGAAACCTGGTCTAGTGGAAGGTGTGTGCCCATGGCCCTCCCAACCCAAACCATTCAATGATTCTATAATGGTTCCCCATAATGGTTTAGAATCTCTGAGCATCCGAAGGTATACCTCTGATTTTTGGGGATGAAGGTGGGAATCAAGCAGCCAGCCATGCATCCTGCTGGGAAAAAGCAGCAGAGCTGGTGGGATAAGAACCAGCTTTTCAGCCCTTTCCTCTACGCAGACCATATTTGGAGTCCAGGTCTCCAGAAGCAGCAGATTCATATCACACTGGTTTCTTTCTGAGGCATGTAACCCACGAGTCAGCTTAGATGCTATAACAAATTACTTTTTTGCACAAAGGTAAAGGACTTTAAGAGTATTTTCTATTTTTAGGAGGAAAAGAATTGGGGAAAAAAGCAGCATAGCAGGAGACAAAGAGGATGAAAGTCAAAGGAGATGGAAGTCAGCATGGAATAAAGCAGTAGCTGTAGAAGGTTCTTAAAGCATCCATAAGTTAGTATTTCAGGACCTTTCTAAAAAAAAGCAGCTTTGAGTAACAGCCTGTGTGTGCAAGGGCTACTGCACTAATTTTGTCAAATGTTTCACAGTTGTCTCACAGAAATCTAGACCTTTTAGGGACTTAAAGGTTCATATCTGAATATCTGCAGAGGAAGTGTGTAAGCATAGGCAGAAACTGTCAACAGAGTGCAAAGTACAGGAGGTCAAAGGACACTTTCCATGGAAAGGCATTCCATGCTCCCTCTGAACCTGTTCATTAATGATTGCTCATTACTGGGCAAGTGAACTGCAGGTCTGCTCCCACCTTAGGTCGATCCACCATGGCAGCAGAGCTTTCAAGGAGCCATGGGCATAAGGTGAGACTTGCCCTGCCAAGCACAAAGATTCCACTTCAATATTTTGCTTTTTAGATCTCCCAGACTTACAGACACATGAAATACTAGATAGAACACAGTCCTTTGACAAAGAAAAAGCTCCAAACCTAGCTCAGATCATGGCAAGGTGAGTGGTCTTTGGGAGGTGGCCTGGGTAGTGACAGCACAGGCAGTAGATGAACAGTAAAAACAGGCTCCAAAAATAGAGTGGGATTCTTCACCTGCACCACAGGAAGGATATGAAGAAGGGAAAGATATTCCAGAGACATTTCCCTTCAACAGATCACTTGTGTAGGTAGGACCTTGAGGAAGTTTGGCCTGGCAGCAAACCACACCCCCCCAAATTTACTGCAGAGAACTGATGTAAAATCGTAGAATCCCAAAATGGTTTGAGTTGGAAGGGACCTCAAAGCTCATCCAATTCCACCCCATGCCATGGACAGGGATGCCTTCCTGCCTCCTAGACCAGGTTGCTGCAAGCCCCATCCAAATTGCCCTGAAATACTTCCAGGGATGGGGCAGCCACAGCTTCTCTGGGAAACCCATTCCAGTCTGTCACCACCCTCAAAGGGAAGAATTTCTTCCTAATATCCAATCCAAACCCACCCTCCTGCAGTTTAAGGCCACACGTGGCAACTTAACCTACAGTCACTTACTCAGGGCCATGTCTCGAAGTTTGCCAGAAGTTTCTGTGTATTCTTCTCTATACTTAACTCAAGGCAGGGTTGTGAGCAAATTTTAAGCTGCATACCTGTTCTAGAATACCATGTATGGACAGCTCTGAAACTTCACTGCAGCTGCCTGGAGACCAGGCTTCCACTCGTCCTCAGAGATGAGCATGAATTAAAATCTGAAGACAACAGCAAATTTCATTTTTAATTAGCCAGGGCAGTCAGCCAAGGAAGGCTCCCCCACCCACCCCTGGCTGGTGAAGCCTGACAGCTCAAAAGGATTTACGCTTCCCTGTGCATTCCCAGTGGCCATTCCAAGCACACCAGCTCAAACAAGCGCCAGCCATGCAGCATTGTGAGTGAAGTTAATATCCAACCAGCGAAGGACAGCAATGCATCCAAAGCACCAGGCTTGAAGGGAACAAAGGGCACAGACTTGGACTTCAGCTCAGCTCCATCTTACCTCATCTCCAGGATGAACCCAGTAGTCCTGAGCTTAGCAGCACTTGGAGAATGAATATCCAAAAAAGCAAAGGAATTTTAAGGAAATTATAATAAAAGATCCATCTGTATATTCTGTCTCTAATACAGGGCTCTTGGCTCCCAGCACTGAGGAGGTAACACTTCAGGTAGAGGAGGTAAAGCTTCATGACCAGCCATGGGGGTGTCTGTGCATGCAAAGATCCAGTACAGGTACTCCATCCTAAACTGGCACCGCTCAGGTTGTTCAGAGGGAAAGGGGAAGTAATTTTACTTAAGTTGGCAAAATGCAAACAGAACATACATCTTTTCACATCCCAGACCACCAGCACTCATCAAAACAGGGACTCTCAGAAACCTCAAAAGATTGCAGCTCTGTCTCTCACTGATCTAGCCAAAAAAATGGGGTTCAACTGCACATGAAAAGGGACACAAAGCTTTGTGATGTGAACAGAGGTGTCTGGTGGCAGTCCTAGCACAGGCTGAGTCCTGGTGAATAAGGAGAGCTCACCAATCACAGAATGGCTGGGGATGGGAGGAATGTTGAATATCTTCTTCCACCCCCTGCTGTGGGCAGGGACACCTTCCACTAGACCACCTCATCCAACCTGGCCTTGACATTGCACAAAGCCATGCATAATTCAAGCTCTAGAGACTGTAAAATGGCCCTGCTCTGCTGTGCTCTGTCTCAGGGCTGACTGGGAGCTGCCACCTCCTCCAGCCTCGGCTGCCAGCGCCACACTCACTTCACCTTCCACCTCCTCCACAAGTCATCATTTGGGATTAGTTTGCCACAAGCAAATCAGAAGGGAAAGCAATCACCACAGATTAAATGTGCACCTTACAGCCTGTCAAAGAGGGGGCACAGCAGTTCTTGCCACCAGGACTACAAGCACGTTATACTTTTATGCAGGAGCTCTCTTGGCTTGCAGATGATCCAACCAGGCCACTGAGCTCCAACACACCAGCTCTGTATGAAGCCAAAAACTGGCCTTCATCTGCCTCACCAAGCACACTGCCCTGCTGACAAGTACAACCATTCCCAAAGTTTTCAGGATGGCATCACCTGACTGCATACAGTAACCTAGAAATATTATTTATGAGTTAGAAGTCACCAATTACAGTATCACAGTCCAGAAGATGTGAGGTCAATGTTCTGCATGGATACTGGTTTCCCACGGTGCAGGCAAGAGCTTTCATGCAAATCTCATGTCAATGGCAGGGAAAAAATAGGCATTTAACTCCTTCCTTGTAGCCATTTTAGGCAAACAGATGGAAGAGCTCTTCAAGGCAATCTCTAAGCCAAAAATCTGTGAGTTTTAGTCACAACCATATCCTTGC
This sequence comes from Oxylabes madagascariensis, assembly GCA_013400675.1. Lineage (NCBI taxonomy): Eukaryota > Metazoa > Chordata > Aves > Passeriformes > Timaliidae > Oxylabes > Oxylabes madagascariensis. The sequence goes on along the minus strand of VYZR01117649.1, from coordinate 23,834 downwards.
ACCAGTTAAACCTACCAGCAATGAATTTGCTTGCTTCAGGGCAAGCACTCCACACTGCCTAAAGCAAGAGATTTAAATTTTAATTAAAAAAAAAATTTTAAAAAATCCTGTATCTTCTGCAACATAGAGCACCCTAAAGGAATATACAGAACAACAGGAACAAGCAGGAGCTGATCTTCCTTTATGCCTTGCCATGTGCCTTGTTTAAATCAGCTCATTGCTTCTGGCCTCTTCCTTATTAAGAAAGGGGATGTTACTTGTTTTCAAGAACTTGGGATAGCCAAGAGACCAGTATTCCAGGTTTCACAGATGGGATATTCCAAAGAAGATCTTCTGTATTACAGAGCTTCAGTCAGATCTGGTCCACACCACAGTACAAGTGCAGCTCGTGCATCTGCCAAACTACATCATTTTCTAATCACTTTCTACACTAAAATGAAGACACCAAATTTAAAGTAATCAGGTACTTTATGACACTTAACCAAGGAGGACAGGTCAGGTCCATAATCTGTGGCAAGATATCTAAGACCGTACTCACCGGCGTTCTCTTCCATTCCTCTTGTATACTAGTGCCCGGAGAAATTCCTACAAAAACAGGAAACAAAGTCAATACACAAATTAAAATTCCAAGTGTGGAGAAAGCTCAGATTTAGTTTTATTTCTCTATCAGCTCTGCACAGCCTACACAAAACCAGTGTGGAGGGAACCTAGAGCAGAAATCCTGCCCCAAACTAGAAAGAGTGTGACACTGTCACCCCTCTTTGAAGACATCAGAAACTTCTAATCACACACATGCTGCAAAGGAAAGAAAAGAGAAACAAAATTAAGGTGCCATAATTACAAAGCAGCAATAGTTGTTCCCAGGGAAGACATCTCACTTAGGCCGCTTCAGGAAGGGATGTGCCTGCTGTAAAAGGGAACAGCCTACTGCTTATCTAGCAAAGGCAGCACAGCACATGCACAGGAAGTATTTCAGATGTCACACAGCATCAAGGCACTTCTGAACATACTGTGGGGGGAAAAAAAGACAAAATAAGGAACCAGGATTTTAGTAGAAAAGCCAGTTTCTCTGGAGAAAGTTTTAAAATGAGGCGCCAGGGGAACTAAGTTTGGGGAAATCATGGTGTGTCTTGATTTTGACAGATTCTGCAGCACAGCAAAAACAGGCTCAGTATTTTAGAAAAATGAAGGTTCTGTCCTCAAAATCTTGCAGTTCAAACTTAGAAAACCACAACTGGACATGTCAGCAGGAACAGCATGGGGTAACTGGGGATGAACTACAAAATAAGGTTGTTCCAGTGCCGAGGAGTCAAAGCCAGCCTTTATCCATAGCCCACTTCAGCCTAACCTTTCCCCCATGAAGCCCAGGCCAACTCATCACCTTTGCTCCCAGCAGCAAAGTATCATTTGGTGGCTTTAGTTTAACATCAGATCAGCTGGTCATCTTCATGTGACAACGTGCTGACTGTGCAGCATGTGCTCAGCTTGTTCAAGAGCACTGGAGCATCCCGGGGCTGCAGTGTCAGCGGAGACAACCACAACACACCATCCATGGAGGCTCTGCTCTGGGGCTTTTCAGCTTTGCTTTGCTCAGCTGTGTGGGGGGAAATGCTCCTTTGGATCATGTAACCATGCTCCAGCAGCTCAAATTCCATCACAGTGATGCTCTTGGAATGGGGGGGAGCACCTCAACACAGCCATTAAATCCTCAAAACATAATTGGTGATCACAGCTTTAAACAGCTTTGAAAAGAGAACAAGTACCTGTACAGGCTTCTGGGCAGCAAATGTGTGGATCAAGAACATCAGAAGGTTTTGATTTCAGAGGCAGACAGCCACAAGTCGCTTAGGAAACACCCTCAGAATCCCTACAGCCTAATCCATTAACACTTAAAATACAGCTCTCACATGCATTTGTTTGCATGGTTTGGTGCATCCACGTGCTGCATCAAAAACACCATTTGCAAGAACTGGAGTGAATGAACTACAGAATCATTTAGGCTGGAAAAGCCCTCTAAGATGATTGAGCCCAACCACTGACCCAGCACTGCCAAGACTACCACTAACCCATGTCCCCAGGTGCCACATCCACATGTTTTTGAACGCTTCCAGGAATGGTGACACCAACACTGCTCTAAGCAGCCTGTGCCACGGCTTGACAACCCTTTTGGTGAAGAAATTTTCCCTGATATCCAACCTAAAACTCCTTGGCACAACTTGAGGCTGTTTTCTCTTGTCCTTACTCCCTGGGAGCAGAGCCTGACCCTCATCTGGTCCAATCTCATGCCAGGGAATGCTCCCCCACTGAAGGCAGAAGAGCCACCATCCCTGCCTGCCCTTTCAAGCGAGTGAGGGAAACTGAAACTGCCATCTCAAAGTCTATTTGAACCTCAGCACAAATGACAGCAGTGCTCCCACTCCCCCAGAGCCACCAGGGAGTTGGGTTTAACTTGCCTTTCAAGGGCATTCCTGCACAGGCTGTGCTGAGCTCTGCATACTACAAGGGGCACATTTGTGCCTGGAATACTAATCCTGGCAGCCCATCCCTGCTGGACACTCACTGTGCACACCAGAGACATCTGTCACTGCCTGGCGGCACAGCTGGAACCACCTCAGCCTGTGCTGGGAGGATCTTTCTGAGCAGGAGACTAAATCCACAATATCTGGTTATTAACAGAACAAGCATAAAAGGCACACTGCAGAAGGAAAGGTGATGCCAGGGTGTCTGCACTCCACAGCATTGCCACAGGCTGCCAGAGCAGGAGTGCACAGCTCTGCCTGCTCTAAGGAACAGGCACTTCCCACCAAAGACATGGATTAAGCAATGCAGATCCTGCACTGCTTAGTCGCAGTGTTAACTGCAACTGGCTAATTGGAAAGCTGTATTCTGGAACAATATTTGAGATAACCCACTCCACGGAACAGAAATTTGCTTTTATCCCCAACCATCACAGGTTTCCCAGATACCTACTTCTGAGGGAACTTGGATTTTTCATTTCCTCTAGCATGACATGCCACAGTTCCTCTGAATATTCATGTCCTCTGAGTGCTCCCACATTCCCTGGGCTTGACGACTGTGTGAAATTCCTGTTTTCGAGCTCAGCAACTTTCAGCACTCAGGACACTCCCTGCCCCTCACTATTCTGGCCACCACAGCAGCAGAACCACGGTCTTTGTCTGCCTCGAGACTTCAAACACTTTACAGCTTTTTCCCCAGCTCTTTGTACCACTCTAAGAATATATTCGTGTTCCATTGACCTGGCTCTGAACTGCTGGCAGTAAGGTGATGGCTTTTTTCCAGCTAGGCTGCTAATCCACACACAATAGAAAACGACTGATTCGCAGCCATGCTGGAGTGTTTTCTTCAGTCTTAACACACTCCTTGCTGCACAGGGAATTTTGTCTTTCCCAGATCTGCCCATGTGCTCAGCTCTCTCACATCCTCCCACAGCAACACAAACCAACCCAATTCCAGACTTTGGACCTCCTCCCATGCCCTCCCAGCCACTCCTTGCACCAGGCAAAGCTGACCCAGATGCAGACCAAGGATGTCCAGAGGGGTGGGCTGGGAAGGACAGGACCCCGACAGCCCCAGCTCCAACCACCACGAAGGTGCACACCAAGGTGCGGCTGTTTGTTCCAGCCTCAGGCAATCCACATCCATGAGCTTCACTGAATACCCCTTTACAGCTTCCCCCTTCCCTCAAAGTCTCCTTTTTGGCAATCCTTACCCAGACCTGTGGAACATTAGGCATTCAGCTTCCTTCAGAATGAAGCTCATTAGCTGGACCCCTCTGTCCTTGCTGCTCATCTCCAGTAACATGAACAGCTTCCTTCAAAAGACAACAGCACGCTTCCAAAAGTCCAGCTAAAACCTAAGCCAATGCTGGTTGTTTTTCCCAACTAAACTAGAAAACTGACAACTCTTCCAAGCAGAAGTGGCACATTACTTCTCCACAGTGGCTGCCAACAGGCTTGCCTTAGGCATGGAAAGGCAGTTTCCATGCTGGCTCAGCTCTAAATCACCATTCCAGAGAGGGACAAGACAGCAGCTGGGCAGCTACTACAGCGCTTCTACTGTAATGAGACACAAAACCCAAGGCTATCTTGGAAAGAAAAGCATGTAGGGGAGAGAAAGGATGCTCTTATAATGGTTTGGAAGTAGATCCACCAGTTGGAGGGAAAGGGAAGGGTTAACACACACCCATAGCTTGAGGAGCATGGTCCTGCATTAATAGAGACCATGACCCATGAAATTAAACAAGCTCACCTGACAGCTCCCAAATGATTATTCATTTTGACCTAATATGGTGCTAGTAACAGCCAATAAACAAATACTATATTATCACTCATTATGCCACTTCAGCCCTTTGCTTTACACTACTTAAATCACATTACTGCAGCAGCACCCAGAAGGTTCCCACTGGGGCAGATGAGGAGAGCCCAGCAAAGGGTTGATGCTGCCCGCAACAGCTTACCATCATAACAAGAAAAAGTATACACCAGGAATAAGGCCAGCTGGGAGATGGAAGCCAGGCACAGAGCAGCCTCCTCTTCATCACACAGAGAATGTCCTGAGTCTTCCTCCCTGATTTGCCAAACTCCACTCGAATACTGATCCAAGCCATCAGGACTCTCCCCAGCTGCAAATGTTTCTCTAGGGCCAGACTAACAGAGCCTCCCCAACTAGCCTGGGGATCTGGATGCCTGTTCCTTTTTATAAATGCAATTTCAAAAATAAAATCAACATTTTATTCTCTCACCAATAATTACTCCTTCCAAGAAGCCAGATGAGCGGATTTTTGCAAAGCTGAGATAACTCCACCTAATGCCATGGGTCTGTTGGCCATGAAGCTCCATCAGGTCCTCAGGGGGAGGGCTAAAGAAACTTATTTTATATGCCAGCAGTGAGATTAAGAGCATGGTAAACAATATTAAAATTCTGTTCTACAAAGCAGAATACCTCAACAGCACGAAACTGTCCTCCCAAGGGACAGATTACAGCACGGGTGCACAACTGGAGTTTACATATTACAAGGGAAATTCTTAAAAAGCCTAAATAGATGAACCATGCCAAATGCCCGAGTACAGATGACAAGACAAAGTGTAAAGGTATAATTAACCTCTTGTTGGACAGAGTGGTACAAAGGGGAAGAGATGCACAAGCCCCTTTTCAAGTCAGTGGATGCCAAAAAGCTCATATATTTTTCTGACTCCTAAAAACAAACCAGCTCTACCTAAAAGTCTTGGTTTGCTCATGTCCTTCAGTTATATGGTTTGAACATAATTTGCTGGTTTCTGCAAATTGCTGGAACTACAAATGCTGGTTTCAAAATCCTCTGAGCAGCTTCAGCTGACCCAGTTTGGTCTGTACTAATCACACACTGAGCAGTGGAGAGGTCAGTTGGAGGGAAATCAGAATATTCCTCCTCAATAAAACCACATAGATTAAACCCAGTTGTTCTGCAGCCTAATCTGGCAACATGTCAATTAACGAGTGCACCACTAATTAACAGCCCAGCAGTTTCCCTCTCTTTCCAAGGATCCCAACACTACAAGCATTTTTGCACTTGTTGGGGAGCAATGGCTTTGAGCAGGAACACAGCAGCTGGTTAGCACAAGGAATAGGTTTTGTGGAAGAAGTGGAAAAATCAGACAATAGTGTAACAACTCTATGTGCAATTTAAACAGAAAATTGGAATAGCCAGGATTGAAAACCTCAATACAATTCATATTACAGTCAATGAAACCAGTGGCTTTTTGTCACAAATTTAACATTTGATAAGTGGCTCCTCATGCAAACAGCAAATGTTTTCCAGCAGCTCGGTAGCTGCCTGTGGGTGGCACAGTAATATAAGGTTACCGGAGAGGAATTTGAAAGGGAAGGGAGCTGCATCCTCTGTGCCTGCACCACAGGGAAGGTGAGTGGCTTTTTCCAACGCTTGGGCAAAAGTAACCCTTAAAAATACTCATGGACATGCTGCACAGAACACTGGAATGGGACTCCAGACCATGCATCCTTTCTGCTCTGCTACTGACTAGCAAAAAACCTCTGAGGTTGGAAAAGATCTCCAGGATCACTGAGTCCAGCCTGTGACCAATCACCACCACCGTGAGTTGAAGCGACTGAAGGGCTTGTCTTGGACCAAAAATTACCTTCTTGATAAAAGCAGAGGGTAAAATTAAAGCAGAATGGCCCATTCATGCAGCGGACAGATGCTCTTAGTACTGTGGAGGCTGACACAGGAGTAGGAGGATTCAAAGGGAGGTAGCAAGGCATGGCTATTCTGTGATCAACTGCTGGATATAATGAAACCCAGGAGATTAAAGTTCTGGACGCCCACAAGACCAACACACACCACTTAATCTATCAATACACACGAATGCTCAAAATGCATTAACAGATTCTTGTACTGAAGAATGCAACTCCTAGAGCTTGCTGTTACCAAGAAGAGTTTGGGCACAGCAAAGGAAGAAGAAAAGGAAGGCAACTGATGTCTTTGTAAAGTAGTTTCTATAGAGCATCCCAGTTATCCAGGAGTGCACATATTTCTGCACAGTAGGACTTAAGAAAAGGAACCAGCGCCACGAGCACCTGCTTCAGCAAAGCAAAAAATAATGACTATCTGAAGTGCAGAGCTAAATTGCCCAAAATCTAAGCTGTACTCTCTTTCTCCCTCTTTCCAAAATGTAGAAGATGACAAACTGAATTCTTGACTATGCAAATCCATATTAGGATGAATTTTATTGCTGCTGAAGCCACTGGGGCATCCCCAGTTAGTTACAAAAACACCAGCAAAGCCCCTGCAAACCCAGACCACAGCCCAATCACAAGGCTTATATAAATTAATTAGTGCAGTAATTGAAAGCACAGAGGAGATGGGGAAATGCCTTGAGTACAATTCACCTTTTAGAGAAGGTTATATAAGTGTGAAGGGAAAACAACCAGGAGTGTAGTGTCCCTGTTTCTCAGACCTATGAATGTTAAGAACAGGAAGTCTTGAGATGCCTTTTTTTCCTGTAAAGGTTATAAAATAATGCCCAACATGTTAAACACTAGATGCTCACTATAGCATCTAATATTCAAACCCAAAAATAAGCTTGAGTGCCTTAACCAACCCAAAATGATGGTCACCAGTAGAAGGGTTTCTCATCCAGATCCTTTCCAGTTTGTCATC
>VYZR01117649.1:0-14667 GCA_013400675.1 Oxylabes madagascariensis | reverse complement strand
CTGGCACAACTTGTGTCTTACTGCACAACTGATTTCAGGACAATAGGGCTTGTCAGAAATTAGAATTCCTTTGTGGTCTGCAAATACCTGCTCATGCAACAGCTCATTCTTGTACCACATCTCACAGGGAACTTCAACTCATGCAGCTGCCCCATCCAGGGAAGTGTCCAAGGCCAGGTTGGACTGGGCTTGGAGCAACCTGGGGTAGTGAAAGGTGTTTCTGCCCATGGCAAGGAGTGGGACTGAATGAGTTTTAAGGTCACTTCCAACCCAAACCATCCCAGGATTCTATGGTTTATACCTGATGAATGCTAAGCAAACATGAGCTCAGTCCTCTGTTTGTGCCTGTCTCCCATGAAGGATCCAAAAGATCTTGTTTGGATATTTCCAAGCAAACCTCTCATCCTGGACCCGCTGTTTCGGAGAGCAGCTGAGGACTGTGCTGACTGTACTATCTGAGCTACAATAATCTGTGTCAGCTCTGTAACACATCCCCAAAATGCACAAAATAACAGGGTTACTTATTTACCTTTGGCTTCTGGGGTAAAATTCAAACCACCTCTGCCTTCATTTTGTGGTTTCCATTTTCATCAAACTTTGAATAAAAACTAAGCAACTGAGTACTCATTCAGTGCTGTGGTCATGCCCCTGTAATTATGACTCGATAGACAATTTCAATTCAACCACCATTTCCTCCCCCGAATGAGGCCGTTTTTAGTCTCAGCCACTGCAGAGCCCTTCTGAAAAGTGTTTCTTTTTGCCTCTGTTTAAGAATTGAGAGGAATGATCTTAACCACCATCAAAGCACTAAAATGAATTTGTTAGAAAGCTCACCTGAACTCCCCAAAATCCTGCAGCAGCAGAGCTGAATTTGCAATCCTGCCATAAGGGTCTTTCCCAAAGCACCCTGAATGCCCAACTGCTTCCTGGGATAAACAGCCCACAGGGTTTGTGCAACCAGATTAAACTCCATGCCTTCCCTGCTGCACGTTCCAGCACATAAACCAGGCATCTCTAATCAAATTCCACACTCAAAGGCAATGCAACGTTCCCACTCGAAAAAATATCAGATACAGGAAACCCGTACTCTGTAGGTGTTGTTATCAACTTACAGAGTTTTAACTGGGAACTGCTCAGCTATTTGAAATTAAAGCTTTTTCTGAATCGACACTATGGAATTACATCACTGAATCGATAGGAGCATTAAATTTCACCTTTTGAGGCAGATTTTGCCAAGCAGTTCAGGTAGTTTGAAATTCAGTTGTAGCCTTGTGTTTTTCTTTCACCGACTCACTAGCATAATTTCTAATTATTTCTGATTAAGATATCAAATTTCCTTAAAGAAGCCCTCCTCGGGCAGTTATTTTCGCAGAAAGCTCCAGCTTTAATAAAAAAGTGCCCAGGCTTTAACTAAGACAACAGAGAAATTAATTCCCACTGCTGATCTGGCAAAGTCTTTATAACATAAGTGCAGGCAGCGAGGCATCCCATTGTGAAAATAAGCCCATTCTCTTCCGAATGAGAACATTTTCTTAAAAAAATAATCTTTTGTAGTTCTCATGGTTGTACACAAAGTTTATGGAGCAGCGACACATGCCTGGGGATGGTGCTTAGTGCAGCCATCTGACCTACTGGGCCACAAGTTGATTTTAATCTTAGGTGGAAGTTGTGCCTTTCCTAGTGCTCTTCCAAATGCTTTCAGATAAGGACACAGAATCGTGGAATGGTGTGGGTTGGAAGGGCCTTTAAAGATCATCTAATTCCAACCTTCCTGCCACAGGCAGGGACACCTTCCATTACACCACGTTGCTCAGGACACGGTCACTCATCTTTTAGGTTTTGGTCTGATATACTCCTCCAAATAATATTGAATTAAATCTTAAGTGGGATAATCTTAAAAGACAGTAATCTCCTAGAACTCCCTCCAGAACAAGAATGTTTCAACTCTGCTCTCTCATCGCCACCCTAACTTTCCATTAGAAATGACATTTTCCAGCCAACACATTTAGCTGCATTAAGAGCTCAACAAAACTATCAGGGCTTCTTTCCAGCCACAAAAGGACCTTCCACAGTAACAATGGTTAAAAAAAACACCCAACTGAAGCGACAAATCTCTCCTGGTGCCCTGCAGGCAGGCTAGCTGACCTGGGGCAGGAAGGCAACCAGGAAAAACTGCTCTTCTCCAAATGTGCAAACTAAATCGAGGGAATCATTGTAACACCAAGGAGCAGAAAGGACTTTAAAATCAGAGAAAACATCAATGTCTCGAACACTCTCAAGGCACAGGAGCTGAGGAAATGCCTTGGGATGGGCTGTATTAATAGGAAGGTTGCTGGACCTGGCTCTGCACACCTAGCATGAGCAACCCCTGGTTCACAAGCAGAGGATCCTCCAGAAGATATGCCTTAGGAGCACTCCAGGTACATCCAGCAGCTCCTCGCCCTTCCCTGTACAAGAACCAGCACACCTGAGTGGTTTGTCAGATCACTTGAATCAACCCCTAAGAGCTATCAAGAGTTACAAACACCTCCCGAAGTTATATAAGAGGAATCCATTATGACAGAGCCTGTGAGGAGCTTCAGAACAGAGTTAAAATCCAGTGACAAAAAAATTCCTTAAGAAATAAGCAGCTTGAGCTGTAAGCAGACACTTTCTGGTGACTTCTTTTGTACACCAGACTCAGCCTTTCTGTTGTATTCAGCTGCTGTGCCCTTGGACATCAGAGCAGGTTCATTTTATGACCCCATTCCCCAGCACAGTTATCAACCAGCCAGGAACTGCTGGTTTGCTCAGCAAACAGGACCTTCTGACAGGTGCCAGAACCAGGAACAGTTACAAACATACCTCCACTCCCTCCGCCTACATCAGCAGCACTCCAGGTAAATTCTAAACAAGGTTTCTGGAAAGGGAATTAACAATATCAGAGCAATAACACAGATGAAAAAGAGTGAAATTGAAGGAGAATGTAATCACTTACAAAACGTAATATGGAAAAGGCACATTAAAGAAAAACATTAAAACTAGCAGGACTGAAATCCATACTGAACCACGTGGATGAAACAAAAAGTACTTTGCAAGGTTTTTAAGACTTCAAAGGTAGCTGTGAGTGAGCCCAGGAGTTTGAAACCTGCACAGGTATCAGGCAAACACTAGTATAAGCCAACAGCATTTCTGGAAATGTAAAAATACATGGGAAACAGGGAGGGTTGTATTCCTACCTACACCTGGTAAACTTGCTCATTTTAAATGGAAAATCAGTCAGCAATGACAGGTCTACTAAAGGGAAACTCAGGTCTGCAGTAAAAATGGTATTGGGGAATAGCTATTTTGTTGTAAAAAGGAACTGAAGCCTGACCCAATCTGACCCAGGTTTGCCCAGTAAATAATGATGCTTTCAGCAACCTGAAGGATTGAGAGGTGTCCTTCCCCTCCGACACAATTCCAGGTTGGATGGGTGACGTCATTCATTTGAATGAACAGAGTGTTTATCAGTCAGCCTTGGGGTTGGCCTATAAATGGAGATTTACTGACTTCTGAGTTTCCTGCATCTGAGGAATACTTCAATTCACAAAGAGGTGCCCACAAAACACAGGGTTTAGATACATAACATGTACCCCAGAGCACAGGAACTGTGAAACACCCCCACACCAAACACAAACTATAGCAGCTTTCAGAGGGACTTCAGCCCACAGGTTGGCACCCTCCCATCCCAACAGCCAGGAACGACACACAGAAAGCTGCAGGAGCTCTGCCAACTCTCAGGAATTTAATTCATTGCAGATTTACTTGCTGGAACCTGCACCTGCACCTCTCCGCAGCCTCTCCTGTTTTTCTGGATGGGTCAAGGTGCTCCAGGGAAAGGCAGCCCATGAACTCAGGCCACTCAGCCATAACACAATCCTACTGCCATCCCAGTTTCAGCAGCCAAAGGGTCTGTGGTCATGCCCCTGTAATTATGACTTGATGAACAATTTCATTTGAAGCCACCAAGACTGCTTTCAACTGCTCTCCCCATTACTACAGCTTCCTTTCAGCCTTAGGTTAGGCCTGGTATTAACTATCCTGCTGCAGAGTCAGCTTCGGGTAGCTTTCACGACAGAAGTAACTAATGAAGTCTCTAATTGCTTTATTTCCAGCAAAGAGAGCCCACTACGAAGAACCAAAGCACCTCAACTTCCCCGATGTCTTGCAAAAATATAACTTTGTAGTGTATTTGGGATGAAAGCCAGCTTTTTGTTAGGAAAAAGCAACCTGGTCTAGTGGAAGGCATCACTGCCCACAGCAGGGGCATTGAAACTAGATGGTCTTCAAGGTTCCTCCTACCCCAGACCATTCCATCATTCTCCACACCATCTGTGTGAGCCAATGGAAAAAAGAAACAGGCTTCCCACAAAAATTAATGGGCCTGAAAGCCCCCAGTAACAAACCCCCCCAATCTCACGAAGCTCAGAACAGCCCTTCCACACCTAAACATCACAGCTCCTTCAGGTTAGTCTGAGATGAAAACTAAACTGGCAAAACAGCTCAACCTGAAAATTTCCTCAAGGGAGCAATTCCAGGGCAGGCACCAGGTGAGCGGATGGCAGGCACAGGACCTGCACTGGAACCCCAAAATACCCCAAAATACTGCAGAAGGCAGTGAAAGCTGTGGTTCCACAGGCTCTGCCTTCCCTCATTTCCACTGGCACCAGAGACCTCATGGAGCAGCTGACCCCAGCCAAAACCAGCCTGGTGCAGAAGCAGCTGGTTTGGATCCAGCTCAGTTCCTCAATTTGTTTGTCACATGGGCCACAAGCAGTTGTTGGAGAATAAGGGAAGGGAACGAATACACAGGACCTGCTCGGCAGCTACAGCACTTTTGGGTGTTTACACAGCTGCAGCCCCACACAGCGCTGCAGTGTCTGTCCTCACAGCCAAGGGCTGGGACTGGGCTTGGGAGGCATGGAGTCAGGCTTCCCAGCACCAAACAGGCTTGAAAACTCTGTGAATCACAGATCCTGCCCGCTCCTCTATCCCTGTCCCCATTGCAAACACCGCAGGGAAGGTGCCACCATTATCTCTCCACGCTCTCCAATCTCAGCCAGATTGACCACCAGGCCTCGAGCACCTGTCCTGCGTAATCTCAGAGCATCTGGGGCAAACAAAGATTGTTTACGCATATTTACAAGGTTGAGTTCTGTGCTACAAAACTATTCTTAAACTCCTCCAGTACATCTAGAAGCAAAAACCTAAAGCACCAACTGATCCCAAACCACCAGGATTTGTCAGCCCTAGGTTTTGAAATAAGCAGGACCTCGCTGATCATAACCCAAGGGCAGGCACTACCCAGGAATTCCAGTTTAACCAGTTCCACGCTTTCCATCCCTCATTCCTCCCACTTTCTTGGAACAACAGACAGCAACAAAGCCCTGCCCCAATCTATACCAGAATAAACAATTAATTTCGATGAAAAGCCACCTGCTCGCCCCACACAGTTAAAAGCATTTCCAAATTCCAGCTCTCTCCCAGCCAGCACAGATGGACACACCAGGCACACAGACACCCGCTCTGCTTCCAGCACAGCCTTTGTGCTGCTGAGACACAAAGCCCGACGGCAGAGGCTGCCTCCATCAGAGCTGTTTTGTTAAGGGATCATGACATAAACCAGCAATCCTCCAGCCACAAAAACAGCTCAGACTCACTCCTAGCCCAATTAAATTGCAATCTGCTAAAACACACAGGAACTCTCTGGTTTTTGGGGACCACAGCCCTCCACTGGCAGATCACGTCCTGAGACCTGACTAATGCATCACCTGCCCCACATGTCCCCATCTGATTAAATTTAACATGCAATGGCTCAGTCATCGCCAAAGATTTTCACTTTCTTGCACGCTCTACTTCCGTCCAGGGCGATGCTGCAGGAAGGAAATAACCCATTTGCAAAGGAAGTGATAGCCCCAAGAGCAGGCAATAAAACACTAAAATGGAGCCTGAATTCTGCCTTCCTCACTCCTGCTGGACCTGCCCTGTAATGCCTGAAGTGTGGTGGCATTTAGGATAGCCTTGGACTCGCAGCAGGAACAGGGCTGTTGTAGGCAAATGGAGGCCTGGCCATCAGAGACTGCTGAATACTCACTCAGATACTGCTGCTTTTGCCAAAGACAAGATCAGCACAAGAGGCTGATCCTGCAGTGCCTAACTTAGCTTTCTTTGAAGACAGATGCTAATTCAATCCTTTTAAAAAAATCCCAATCTCATCCAAAACCAGACTCGTCACCGGTGCGAATCACAGGAATTCTCCTGCCCATCAAAACAGAAATGTCTCACCTTGCAAAACAATTGTAGTGGTTGCCCAAGCTCACAGAAATCTGTCCCATCTGTTAAAAATCTGGGTGCACTGAATGAGACTATTTGACAAGCACTCTGCTGAAAGGCAGCAAACATTTCACCCCGCAACGGCTACTTCAAACCCAGACAGTGATTACAGGTAGCTCAGATAGGTTCCTATCAGCCAGCACAAACACAGCCTCCCAAGAAAAAAATCCTTTTGAAGACAGAGCTTGTAGGGACACTAAATTCCGAGATCAAGCCCGCAACTGTGAGAAAGCTTCACAAAATCAAGCTTGGAAGATCTCGCACTCCAAACTGCTACAGTCAAAAGCAGGGAACAAAGTGTTCCTGCCTTCAACACTAACAGAAATGGCAAATAAACCAGGACCTCCAGTTTAGCTGCATACAGTCTGCCTAACAGGCAAAGCTTCTCTGATTTCCAACTCCAAGGGACACCCACAATGAAACAGGAGCTATTCACTGTGAGGGAGGAGACATGAATAGCATCCACAGAGCTGAGCAGTGCTGGCATCCACCGCCCCAGTTCCCCATGCACTGCATTCCCAAATGCTTTGGTGTTGCATTTTGAGCAGCAGGTTAATCCCGTACATGATTCACCTCAGGGACGTGGGCAAAAGCAGCCTGCTGCTGCTGACCCCCACGCACAGGAAGTTAAACACAACAATTTTCAATTTTCAGCCAACATCTCCAATGGACTCTTGGCAATGGACACATTCCCCTCCTGTTTAATGGGGATGCAAATCCATTCCCAACAAATTCCTGTTTAAACTGAAATAGTTGTCGCAAGCAAGTGACACGCCATATCAGAACCAGAATTTTAGACAAGGAGTTTTATTTACTTTTAAAGTGCTCATGCTCAAAAGAGGGCAAGAATGAAGAGGGTATGATCAATGTAGGCAAACATTAAACTGTCACACTTCCCCAAAAACAACCTTAACAGCAGCTTCAGATGATGTTTTGTTGAAGCCAAACTCATCAGCAGCGCTGTCAGCCATCCCAGAGGACTCTCATCCCACCGAGGGACCCAACAGTAGTGCCTTTCTCCAGGATCAACATTCTGCTCCAAGTTCAGAAATGCAACATATTTTATAGGACACCAGAGCAAGGCGACATGCGGCTCTAAATCCACACAAAACCACCACAGTATCTTAAGGAAGCAAATCAAACCCCTTGCTGCTGGCATTAAGAATGAAAGCAGCTTCTTGCAGCAAAGTCACCTTGGAAATACAGAAGAATTGGAGCTTTCAGTACAACAGGACTAAGCCACAGTTGTAAAGAGTGTCCCTGTAACTTATGAGCCAACAGATAATATCAAACCCTGAGGGAAGTGTTTGTGGAGAACACAGGAAGACTCAAGTCTACAATCATAGGTTCAATTATCTTAAACGATAATCAAAAGGTAGTAAGATAAACGTTCACATCAACATAAGGAATCCTACTCTGCATTTACTCTGCAGTGCAGCCACATATGACAGGACAAAGCAATGCTCATGACATAATATTGAAAATAGTAATACTATTCAAATGAAAAAGTTGTTTCAGTACTCATTACAAGCACCAAAAACACAGAATAGCCTTCAATATTATCCCCTAAGAAATGACTCTGCTCAGCAAGAACACAGAATGAATCAGCCACGACACTCATGCGAACCCGCAATGGACTAAGAGCAAACCCCACCTGCACTTTAAAGATTTCACTGCTATAGAAACTATGATTAAATACACAGAGCAATGAATCAGCCACCTGAAACGAAGGTATGCCTTGGCAGGCACTGCAGCACCCAGCTGCACACTGACATTTCAGCCACCACTGCCCCCCAAAACTGTGGCATTATGCAGAACAATTGCTTTATCTAGACATTTCAGCTCCCGTGAACATTTCAGCTTTCTTACCTTAGGGGCTGGTTGGTTTAGGGGCTCTCCTGGTTTTGGCAGTGCTTAAAGCTGCACATGCCCCTTACAGGAAAAGCAAACAGGTTCCAAATCCATTTTGCCACAACTGGATAAAGCACCTAAAACCCAAGCCCTGATGCCTCTGGACCAGCTGTGTCCCTGCACTGCAATTCCAATCAAGCCCACAGAAAAGCGGGAGGAAGATGGCAGGGCTTACCAGCAGTTCCTCAGTCTAGTCTCTGAACAAAGTGGATTTAAAAGAGGTTTAATTTTCCCAGAGGCTAATGCTCTCAAATCTGAATAAATCCTCCGAAAGAAGAGATTATCCATAAATTTACTAGTTAGAAATGTTAATGTATCCAGTGCTTATGCAAGGACTGCTGCTCTCCATGCAAGAGTATCACCTATACAATTGCATATTAAAGGGGAAATGGATTTCTGATGGTTTCTCCCCCACCTCCCTTTCCATGCTGAAATGTAGCACAGCAGCTTCATAAATCCCACTTCCCAAGAGCAGCAGGAATTTACTGCAGAATCAAGGCAAACTTTTTTTCTATTTCACTGAAAAAGCTCTCAAAAATCCCCCCTTGCAAAAGAACTTAATACAAAAAGCAAGATCCACAGGCAGGAAAGCCCGGTGTGAAACCTGAATAAGCATTTAAATAAAAAAATTGCGGAGTTAAAACTTCAAATTACACACTCACAAAATACAGGACAAGGTGAAAATCAAGAAACAATTCCTTGAACACAGCTGATGCTGCATTTCCCCAACATACCTGCTACTCAAACACTTCCTCCTGTTATTCATATTCTGTTTACTAAAGGGCCCTCCTACACACCATACGACACAGAGCAGGATGGCACTAGACCGGTAGAACCTGGCTGCTAATTATGGCCCTTAAGGCTGAGATGAATTAATTTGTCCCTCTAGCTATAAACAGGAGGATGACTATATCCTCACTAACCACAGGTAATTTTGGAGAAGATAGACAGAAGGATGAAATAAGGAAAAAGTGACTTGCCTGACATCAAACACCACAACAGCAGCATAGCTGGGAGCTAAATCAGGCCTCCTGCCCACCCGAGCATCCATATTTTCCCTGGACTCACAATTGGTAAGTAGAGAGAACACAGTCATTAAAATACAGATTGAAGGCTTCATTTGGAGGCTGGAAGCAGATGTGGAGTAAATACTGATTAGCATAATCACTGGTGTGGCATTGATTTGGGGGCTCCAGCAGCCTCACAACAATCCCTCATCCCACTTCCCCAGCTTGATATGCTCACAGAGGTTTTTGCAGGTGACCAGACTGCAGCACATTCAGGACACCTTGCACAGCCAGCTTAATAAATTCAACCTGAAAATTCTCCCCTTTCTTTTCTCCAGACACATTTTGTGTAAGCCCATACCAATACCACCAGAGAAACTGGACACTTAACAATCCCAAATAACAGCCTCGCTGGCTGAGGGACAGAAGAATCCAGCCTGACCTCAGGTATCAGCAACTGAGTAGTCCCTGCATGAACAAAGTCTTCCAGTCCAGGAAAGTTATTCCCTGCAAACTATTTTATCCTCATAGTCAGAAAAAAAATCCCGTATTTTTAAGACAAGTGAAACAGAACAATAATAGCAAAACCTCATTTTTTATGTTAGGTGCCAGGTAAGAGCTTTCCTCAAGTTTCCCTTCCTGCTCTGGCACTGCTGGGCCTCTATTAACTGCCTTCACCTTGATCTGAACAGGTACAGAAAAGCCAGGTGGCCTGAAGCCATCACTAACTCCAAAACTGCTGGAAAACAGTATGAGGCAAGAGAACTGGACACATTCATCTGACAATTTCACCCAGAGGCAGGTACTGCTTTAAGAAGGTGCAGTTGAGCCAGGAGAAATCCAGTTTACGGACACCTGCAATCACAGCGCTTCTGTCCATAACTGTGGGTCTGTTAAAAACTGATTTGGAAGTACAAGATGAAAAATTCTATGACCTCTGACCCTGATCCACAGGCACAAGGAACAAGATACAGAGCAAGTCAGGAGCAGGATATAAGCACTAATTTAACTCTCAGCACAAGGTAAATGAAGCTTCCCTGACCCTACAGGGAACATGCCACTTCTGCTGCTAATCAACAACTGTAAGAGAAGAAGACTTTGCTTCTAATTAGTCGTTCTCCTGTGGCATCACACAAACACCCTTTACAAGGGAAAAAATCTAGTAGGAGTTGAACTCCACGACCTTGATGGGTGCCTTCCAACTCAGCATATTCCATGATCCTGTAACAGCTCTTTTCCTGCTTGTCCTGTTTCCCACATAGCAGTAAATTACACCTGGTTTGCAACAGACACTAAACTTAATATTGCCAAAAATCAAAGCCCAAATTTACTAGCACAAATCTGACAGTTTATCACTATTTTAGTAATTATCCTCCTCCTCCTTAGTCCCAGCTGATAAAGATAACCTCGTCAGCACAAGGTCATCCATCCAGAAACACCGAGCAGATATTCTGTGGATCCATCCAGATTTCCACTGTCAGCATTGTAGCACAGCAGCTTTAAAAATGCAATCCCACAGAACCTGAGGCAGCCAGCAAAGACCAGCTCAAATCCTTCTGACCTTGCTTCTATCCCTGCACAAACCCACTTAAGTCTCCCCTACACTGGGATCCAAAGGCTGGCAGGTGTGAGCTGTACCTGCAAACCTGCTTCCTGTAGATTTTGGCACTGCAGCAAACCAGCAAAACTTTTAGACAGCTCTGGAGAGGAGAGGAATAGATAACACAGCAGCAGCAGCACTTTTGTGCATCTGCAGGGGAGCTCTTGCCAACACAGAAATGACACGGACCAAAGCCCCTTCCAGCAGGCACAGTGAGAACAGCCGATCCCCCGACCTGCAGCAGTGAGTTCAGCTGGTGACAGACATCCCTGGTTTGATTTTGAGTGGGACAGAAGGATTAGTCAAGAGAACACAACCTTCAAAAGCATGTGACTACAGCCAAAGTCCCCTGAAAACTGGCACAGTGACACGCTTTGTTTAAAGCTCAAATACTCCAAAGACAACAACCTTTGGCTTTATCCCCCATCCATAAACACCTCTAGAAGCTTCACCTCCATGAGCACAGCCTGAGACACAGCTTGTGATCCCAACCTCAAGGCCACATCCAGCAATAGCCTCTTTTTTTGCGAAGTTACCCTCTGCAACACTGTTTACACAGTGAGAGGTGTGAGCATGGCCCACACTAAACACTGTGCAGGCACCAAACAAGTCAGTGCCTCCCAAACTTTGGTCCAAGTTTACAAATCAAGGCTTTTCTGTACGATCAGGGCCAAATTTTTCTTGCGTGCACCCTTAAAAGCTAAGGGAGAGAACTGAGGAGAGAAAAACACATTAAGAGAGGTTCACCCTTCCCACAGACAAGGGCGAGGTGATGAAGGAAGCCCATATGGGGCAGCCCACGGTTTAAATCAATGGTGGGGATTAATCTTGATGGATTTCAGACAACTAAGTCTATAGCAACACAGCTCTAATCAAGGGGTTAACTTTTGGGGCTTGGTTAACTAAAGGAAAACCTTCAGGTACTGGCAGCCAAAGCTTTTAGCAGCAACTTTGTGGAGCTGACAGTGAAAAGGTTCAAACCCTCAGGTGTAACAGCACTAAACTTTCCTAAAAGTGTTTCAAAAGGCACCGACTGCACAGAAGTGCCAGGCTTGCACAAATCGACCTCATCAGTATGCACCTTGTTTTGCCCCATGACGTTCAGCAGCTGTGGTTAATTAGTCCTTGATAATGAATTGCCCATCACACTGCACGCAGCTGGTAGGTGAGTGGTTCCTAACTGCTTTGGAATCAGTATGCCAAAAGCACAAACACAAAAGAATAAAGTTAACAATCTGTTTACCCCTTCCCCCACTCCTCCAAAGCTGCTACCAGCCAAAGGCTCAGGGAAAAGAAATAATAAATCTGTTTCCAGGGTTCAGCAGAGAGAAACCATTCGGACCACTCTCAATTTTCATATCTTTGCCACCAGTGCTTCATGTTATTTCTCTCAACTCATTCAAGTCAGGAGATGAAGCCTGTTCTTTTGCCTAATAGCATTTAAAGCCTCTCTCTTGAGATAATTAGCCCTCCCTCCCCCATCCCGTCCTCAGCAGAAAGTGCAGAGAGTCACCAATAAACAAATTCAGGCAGTGACAACCAGGGTATAGCTGAGAGCAAAGCTACGTCTCACTTCCCTATCTCAGCACAGATGAGAATCAAATCAAGTGACACTACAAGCAATACAATGAACAACACAAGAATTTTCAGAATAAGGGCTTCGTCATTTTGAAGTCAGGAAAACAGCAACTCCTCATCTACAAGGGGCAAAATACCAATGTGTAATGCTCGATGTTCTGCCTGGCCACCTTCCAGCCCTGACAGATCGTCCTTAGTCATTCAAAATCAGCAGATAAGAGCAGGAATTGGGAAAGCTGCAGTCTTTTACCTCTGATTCCAGGCCTGTCAGCCAGCCATTGGCAAATTACAGCAATCTCCACATCTCAGCTCCTACTGAGATACGGTAAATCCTCTGGGCAGAGGAAGAATTAAGGGCGGTCACCAAAGGGAAAGCACCTCCGCTGAAGACTGATGAAATTCTGTATATCTGTATGCCAGCTCCTGCTGTGGAATCTGCCCTTGGGTTCAGGGGCACAGTTCGGAAGGAGTTAAACCCCCAGCCATGGGGATGAGCAGCCATGCAGGCTGCTGCATTCCTTGCCCAACCATGACCCCACTGCGCAGGGAAGAACTGGGAATAGTTATCACCACAGCACTGACACGTCAGCAACAGCGACTAATTAACCGATAAAAATAGAGCTCTGAAAGGGCTTTTTTCCCCTCGACACAAAGCCGAGGCCCAACACTGCCACGGTTGCCACTGCACATCCATTAGTTTTCCACAGGCTCCAAACTTGCCAGCAAAAAATAAAAGCACTCTCACAGTCAGAAAAATAAACTCGCATGGCACTTGTATGCAGAAAATCACTGCTAAAGAGAATTAGGGAACTGATTATGAATGACCTGGAGCATCTCCACTCCCACCTTAATGGATGCAGGAGCAAGATAACGTCTTGCCCCCAACAGCCCTACCAGTTTCCCTGCAGCCCAAAGTTCCGGTTTTGCCTGAAAATGACATGTTCTGAGGTAATGCAAACGATCCCAAGGATATTTGCAGCTTTTTTCACTTATGGTATCACTGAGAACAGCCAGAAAAACCCAGATCTGTTTTAAGCCACCACCACATCCCCCCCCCAACACAGGTTTTGTACAGCTTGTAACTGAATATTCATCACCAGCTAATAAACCTACAGGAACCGCAGTCTCAGCGAGTTTTAATATATATAATGCTCCAACACATGCCAAACACAATGAAATTTGATCAAAATGGAAGCCATTTGTTTAAATACAAATGATTTGGCTCTCAAAACTGTCATCAAATTAAACTGGAAATCAAATTAACCAGTGACTGAATGAAGTAGAAGGCTGTATAATCACAGATCACTGATCCAGCAGCATGGAAACAAGGATGCAATCACATTCCCCTTGTTTGTGGCACTGCCCCATGCTCCCAACAGGACTCCCACTCCATCCCCCAGGACTTGAATGTGCTCTGTGCCACAGACACAGCTCGTTTCTTGGTAATCCAGAAAGAAAATGTTCCTTGCAAAAACACTCTGACACATTACCAGATAACAGAGTATCACCTCTGAAAGGACACACTGACACAATTAAAACCACCTTGACTTGGGACAGAACACCGCAGTCATTCCCAGCACTGTTGGCAAGAACAGATTTAAACCTTCTCTGAATGAGAAAGGAGTTTTGTTGCCATCACTGTTCAGATTCAGGTTCAGCTGGTGTAACTGTGCCAGCCCCATCCCTGACAATCAGCCTCATTTCGGCTCTATTTTGCCCTCTTTTGCAGTCTTCACAAAAAGGAATTTAAACCATGTAAGTTTACAATTTTAGGTGTTGTCTACTCTTTAACGCAATTTGGATTCATTTAAAAGGTCTGTTTGAAGAGCATCAGGCACTCCTGAGGAAATCGCAGCAGGGCGAGGAATCTAATTACACTCCCTTGCATCTTCTGTAGCACATCAAACTAACTCAGCTGAACATCCTTTAGCCACCAAGAGTGGACTGTGGAAACTCCAGCAGTCCCCTGATTCTGCACGGGACTTGCTTTTGAAAAACAGGAACTTCAAGTTTAACACCCACTAATTCCAGGTTTCTTTAAGCAATAAAGAAGCAATTACAAGAAGAAAAGGCTCCCGGAAAATCTCACTACAGCCTTCCAATACTCGAAGGAAGACTATAGAAAGAAGGAGAGTGACTTTTTATACAGGGAGAAAGTGATAGGACAAGTGGAGCAGTTTTAAGCGCAACAAGGAGATTTAGATGGATATTGGGATG
>VYZR01117645.1:5071-16158 GCA_013400675.1 Oxylabes madagascariensis | reverse complement strand
TTTTTTTTTTTTTTTTTTTTCCGCTTAAGGAGGGACCCACTCAGCCTTCCTGGTATGTTTGGTAACTGTATAATTAGAAAGCTAAAAATAATGTACGGAAAGCAGCAGTTTCACAGGAGGTGTCCCAGTTTGGCGACACTGGGCTCTGAGTCACACTTGCTTCACTGAGAGCCGAGCTGGGTGAAGACAGCAGTGAGTATTGGGCACTGCCTTTCTGAGCAGCCAGGGTTTGCCAATGTGTGGTGCAGCACAGCTGAGGTCTGGCCATCCAGCCCAAGAGCTCATAGTGCCAGAGTGCCGTGGGTGGAGATTTATTGCGCTATGTGTTTATTTAGAATGTGTTACGATGCTGACCAAAAACCCTGCCCGGTGCTCTGAGTATCTTGGTATCAT
Organism: Oxylabes madagascariensis; assembly: GCA_013400675.1. Taxonomy (NCBI): domain Eukaryota; kingdom Metazoa; phylum Chordata; class Aves; order Passeriformes; family Timaliidae; genus Oxylabes; species Oxylabes madagascariensis. Next base: position 15,765 of record VYZR01117645.1, on the reverse strand, counting down.
TGAGGGGCAATGATACAAATAAAAGAGTGAATGTCCCCATCTTTGTCTGACAGTCAGCAGATCTCAGCTCTATCAGAAGGAATGCTTTTATTCTTAAAGATACTATTGCAAGCACCATCTAAATTTCTTTTAATGACTATTTTTTTGCTTCCTTCCATGTAGTGACAAAACCGTAAATTTCTCATTCTCTCATGCTGGCTTTTATCATTTATTGGTAGCGTGCTAATTCCCAAAATCTGAACTCCAGTCGGGATCCTATTAATGTTGATTCTTTACAGACCCACCATAAGAAAGGAATACTGAGGAAGCCTGTTTTACACCCTCACTTTATACTCTGATTATGTGCTGTTCTGGGATAGAGTTTGAATGAAGGAAATTGCAAATTTCATACTATGCTGTTGCACCAGGTGAAAACCCTCTTGTTTCAATTTATCATCGTTTTTATCATGTATCTTTCAATGTACACTCTTTTTCATCAGCTCTATCACTTAGATTTGTGTGGTCCCAAGGCAATCTCAGCACATTGGCTGCTTCACCTTGTAGCTTCCTGGGAAACTTTTAATTATGGATCTTAAGAATGATGGCACCCAAACAGAAGTGGAAAGACTCCCAAACTTCTTGTCTTCGGGCATTTACTACTTTGTGAATCACTTACCTGGTCCTTCTGAGGGCTGCTTTGTGACTTTCAAGCACTGAACACCTGAAATGCCATAGGGGTGGCAGGAAGTCAGGACTGACTGCACAGAAAGCTTGTAAGGATTAACTTAGTTATTTATCCCCTTCGTTCTCACTTTAATCTTCTTTTAGTAACCAAATTCAGTGAACTGCAGAGCTGCTTAAAGGTCTGCCTTGTTCTGAGCAGTTTCTTTCAAACTTTATTTTGTCTCTTAGGTGAAATAGGGATTAAATTTACAGCATGGTTTGTGAGCCATGCTTAGTTCAAATTACAGTAAATCATTAAATGTGCTGCCATTGGCTTTAGAAGGGAAGCAAATACAGCCCAGTACTGGGACCATTAAACTTCCAGGAAATGGTGAATACCAAAAATAAATAAAAATGCATGAGGAACAGATTTTGGCTGAAAAATTGTAACCTTCATTACAAATACTTTCTAGAACCTCTGAGACTGGTTTGCTGTCTTTGGAAGGAACATGACTTTGTCTTGTCTTGGCTAAGCTTTGGGGAAGAAAAGGGGGGCTGCTCTGCAGGTGCTGAGTGGGCAGGGCTGGACACTCTGGATCATGGCACACAGCCAAAACCTGGTATTTCCAGGCCTGTGATGGTTTACCTTCAATAAATTGTAGGAGTTTGAATTTATTCTCATTGAGTCAGTGAAAGAGGGTATAATAACTGTCTTGGGGAGGGAGGAAAAGATGTGCTTGTAGATTTGTTTATCTGGGTTGCTGTGGGTCATTTATTCATTGCTGGAGCACAGTGTGGCTCTTGCACATATTTATTTACTTGCTAATGAAAAAGCTACAGAATTTTGGAGGAAGGGCTGGGAACGCTGATTTGGTATCTGAATGTTTTCCATATTCATGCTGTGTGCAGGCAGATATTTCTTTATATCCCATTTTAAAATTCTAATCTGTGATGCTGTAGATGAGCTGTGGGATGGTGGCTGACATTTCAGCTCATATCTTATAATTTTAGTTTTAATCAGAAGCTAGTGCTCAACTGTATAAACATTGGTAAATCAACTTCACTGGTCTCATTGAGTGGTAATGAGGATTGTGATTTTATTCTTTGTAACATGAAATTTTGAACATTAAATTTTGACGCAGTAAACTGATTTCTCAAGAATTCTTATCAAGAGTTTTACAGAGAAACATTCACATGTATCCAGGGTCACGGCTGCAATTGACAGGAATCAAATACTTCTGCCACCCAGGTTATAGGTGAGTGACTGACCTCACAGAATTCAGTGAAATTTTTATGAGTGATTTTGCAGTCTCTGGCCTCCGATGTCACCAAGCTCCTTAGAAAAGAGGAGAACTTCAAAAGGAGGACTGTGCTGTATCAGAGCTCTCATTAAATTACTGAACCTTGTCCTTCTTACCCTGTTTTCCAGATTGATTTGTAACTAATCTTTTAACAGCACACAAAATCTTCAGGCCACCTGCAAGAAGGGAGGCTATTACCATTTAATAATATTTTCTCACCAGAGATACAAAAGAAATGCCCTGCAGAGTTAATCACAAATATCCATTGAGAATAAACATGCAAAGTGTTACATCAACAGTGTTCCTACGTATGCAGCGCTCCAAGCTCTGCTGCTATTAATAATATGTTGAGAAGGCATGGGTGTGTAAAGGAATGAAGATGTTACATGCATATATATATTTATATGTACCCACCAGCTGTATAACCTACATGCTAGACTTTACACAGCACTGTATCAGTTTCGTCCTGCTGCTGCCTTCAGGACTTCCCTGGACTTAATTACATGCTGGAAGATCTTCACAGCATCAAACGGTAGATACATTATTAAAAAGAAGAGCTTGGCAATGGCACAAGCTACATTCAGGAGTGCAAACTGTAAAATGCTGGATGATGACTTTGTTTTGTCAAGCTTGTTTGCCTTGCCACACGTGCACCCCAAACCATCCTAGCTGCAGGTGGAAATATAGTTAGGTCATCAGAGCGAGGATGGATGTGTAGCCACCTGAAATTTATTTAGATAATAAACAGTTCCAGTACAGAAAATAATCCTTAAAAGTTGAGTCCTGGGGATTTCTTCAGAAGAGAACTTGCTTTTGCCCCTAGGAGCAAACCAATTTGCTGGAGATAGCTGGTGAGCAAGCTGCCTGCTGCTAGCTGCGAAAGGAGCAGTGCTGTGAATCACTGCAAAAAGTAGAACCCTGAAAAAAATTACATTTTTACAAGTCAAAGCTGGGTTACTTGTGTTACCTGGGTTACCTGTATTACTTGGGTTGCTTTTGGCACTACTGAGCTGCTTTTTGCCCTGTCTTCTCCCTCCCTATTTTATTTTCTATCAAGCAAGACTCCTGCCTATGGAGGAGAGAAGATTCACAGTAATGAAAGCACACCTCTTGGTTCACACCTGGTCTGCTGGGCTTTCTTTGCCCTTCACAGTTTTATAAACAACCATGCAGGAGCTCAGCTTTAGGTGTGTCCCATATAGAGCTTTAGGTGTATCCTATATAGAGCTCTGGATGTGTCTGCTTTACAGACAGGTGCAGCTCTGGCAGTCTCATGGGGCTGCAGCCAGTCCTAATTTATTTTTGGGTGCTTTTACTGGTGAGACGAATTACCTGTGTTCAACACCTCTGATGGAGGGGAAAGTTTCGTGATTGGCACCTTTTAATGCTTTGCTGCACTAGAGAGGCAGCTCAGATCCCAGTTTGGGGCGTTGGAGCTGGAGTTTGGCTTCAAGGCAGGAGATGGGGAGGCTATCAAAATCATCCTTCTGCCTGCCCTTTTCTCCTGGCTGGACACATTTTTCCCCGTGTTGTTCGGCGTTCATCAGAACGCTGTGCTTGGAGAAGGCATTTGCTGAGCTCTGCAGGAGCCTCTTGCAGTGCTCACTTCAATGGGGAAGAGCAGCAGTGTCCCACTCGGGCTCACCGTGGGAGGATGCCTGAGCTAGATCTGTCTGGGTGTGAGGGTGGACCTTTACATGATACCTTAGTGCCTATACACAATGCAGATGAGAAAAAAAAATATTTGAGTATTATGTACTCAGGTGTGTACTCCTATACTCATATGTACACATATGTATATATACACACATATACTCAAGAGTACATATACCTTCCAGTTCCTCAGCTTGTAGTGATAAAATTACTCTTTACCTACCTGGGTATGTGCATTGCCTACACGTTTGCAAAACCAACAAGAGCAGGACAGGGTCTCTCTTTCAGGGAGACGGTCCTTCCTGTAGGAACCCCAAGTTTACCTATTTGCTTTGCAGGTCCCAGGGTGCTAACTTGAGGTGGTATCACTTTCTGGGCAATTTGAAATGCAAATATTAGTCAGAAATTTGGCAGGAGACAGAATGCCAAAACCAACATTTATCCATTAAAATCAATCTTAATTACTACACAGCTAAGTATTCTGATCTGACCACAAGATTTGCTTTGAGTTTCCTTTTTATTATTTATTTTTTTCCAGTTCATGTCTTTCTTGTGAGCCACATTCATACTTACTTTTTAAAAAAATCTGATTTCTGGTTGGTGGTTTTTTTTTTTTTTTTTTTTTTTCCTGGAAGGGGGGGATTTAGTTTTGTTCAAAGTGAAAATGCAGAATCAATAATTTTTGTCTTCCCTTCTTTCCTTCTCCTTTCCTCCTTTCCTAATTTGTTTTTGGCTTCTTGCTGCAGTCCTATCCTCTCCCTTTCCTTTGTCCAGAAATAATAGCTTTTTCAGAGCCCTCTGCCAGCTTGAAAGGTGGTATCTACCAGCTTGACCAGATTCCTCATGTAATCAGCACAGATGTCATACACCACCTTTCTCCTCCCTGGGTCTGAGGCTATGGTGATTTTAATGGGTTTAAAGACAACTTCAGCATTAATAACAGCAGCGTTCATTTATTTCTATTGCTTCTGACAGGTTATGCAGATGTTGCAGTTATTGTAACGTTGTGCGCTTCGGATATCAGATGTACTTTGGTAATTTTACAAGACGTGTTTCGCCTGACTATTTCATCCCTCTTTAATTCCCTTTGTCCTTGACGTCAGGGCAGCGCCAGGCACATGTGACGTGGATTCCCACAAAGGGATTTAAATTCCTGGGCTTGTTGGGGCATGCAGAAGTAGTTCCTTCTTGCCTCAGACATCAACCAGCAGCATCTCTGCTGTCTATGCCCCAGCCAGGTCGGGGGTCCTTGGCTTCTGCCTCACCCTTCCTGGCCTTGGTTGGGTGGTGGCTCTGGCTTTCCCTGAAAGCCACGGGTGACGCCAGGCAATGCCGCTCCAGCCCCCTCCCTACATTCCTGAGGTGAATCTTCAGCTTGTAATGCTGGAGGATTTGCCTTGAAAGGGCTTCAGAAAGGGAAAATATGGTGGACAGACCAAAAAAGTAGCTCTTCTTAAGAGATGTAATGCATTCGTTAACTGCAGTCAGCAGTCAGGCAGTGTTGCTTTTATTGCATTAGTTGGGTTTTTCTTATTCTAACAAGCACAGTGGGGTTAAAATTATTTAAATTCTTCAATTTCCCTTTCCTTAAATTCCTGGGGCTTTGTTGTTGTTTTTATATATTTATTTAGTATTTATTATTTGTATTTTAAATTAGAGCAAAGGATTTATTTAAAATGGCTGCACAAAAAGCAAAGAGTAGAAAATTAAATAAAAATGTGGTGGAGGGATATTAAGAAATTAATTTAAATGAAGGGAAAAAATGGACTTCTATTTTTTTAAAAGTTACTATTTTAAGGCCATCGCCTTTTAAGTATTGCAAGTGGAAATCAGCAAAAAGTATTAAAAAAACCCAAACTCCCTCCTTTTTACCATTGCTGCTGGATGCACCAGCAGCAGGATGTGGCTGTGCTCACAGCAAGTTTTTCTGCAGGAATTAAGTCAGCGTGGAAAGTCTCAACATGGGGCAGTACTGTTTTTGTTGTTTCCCAGCACACCTCCTGCATACAAACAAGACTTGGAGCTCTGTGGTAATTTCAGGGCTGGGGAGCGAAGTAATTGTAGCCAGGAAATTATTTTCTAATTGTACTGTACTGAACTTGCAGAGAAGAGATTATATCCAAGGCAGTTCCTCCTACGAGCTTTCTGCAAACCCCTGCTTGTGTGTTTGGCCACCTTTTGGGGTAGCATTGGTGCCACAGGGAGGAGGAGCCTTTCCAGAGCTTCATCCTGGCATTACTGGCAAGGTTCTTTGACAAAAGAGCACAGAAGATCACTTATGCTGCTCCCTGGTGCTGATGTTGCCCTGAAAAAGAGGCTGGTGCACACCTTTGATGCCAGGCAGGCAAGTAATTACATGTGAGGGATTAAAAGTTTTGAAAATTTAGGTGTTTTGCTCATTCTGGATAGAAACTATTCATAAAGAGGTGAAGGAGACCCTAGGTTGGTACCCAGTGAATCTTAACAAGGTGTTGGGGTAATAGGTGGTTCGATTGCAAATGAAGTCTGTGCTCTGTTGTCTGGTTGGTCGGCTGTGCTCCTTAAGTTGCTCTTGAACTGAAGGAGATGGAGCTGGTTATGTGCAGAAACATCATTTTACAAGGAAGGAAAATTGTCCCAATCATACTTATTGAGTTTGTTGCTTTTTTTGTCAACCTGAAGCACCATGTATCTTTTTTAAAAGGCAGAAATTACTCAGAATAACTGGATTTGTAGTTTTGAAAGTCAGTTGTAAAGTAATTTTGTGATCGTTTTGCTGACTGAGACAGCAGCATGTTATATTTCTGCTCCTTTTGTCCCTTAAGACCTTCATAAAATGAGATCTTCTACCTCATGAACCCATCAAAATGACTGCATTTTAAAGTAAATATGAAGGCATCAGTGAACATAATTTTCTTTGAGTTCAGTCCTGGTCTAATGGCTTTGACAGAACATCTAGTTAATTTTGCTTTAGGCTTCTGCTGCAATCTATCCTAAGGAAATTACTGAGGATGATCAGATTTCTTTGTTTGTGGGAGGTGAATGCTGCTGAGTTGCCTGCTTGCTGGTGCGACCACGAGCTGGGGTTGCCTTTCCAGAGAGCGTGCGCGGGAGCAGGGATGCACAGATGGAGAGTTCCTCCATAGGTAGGAATACCTGGTGTCCTACACCCAGGCTGGTACTGCAGGTGGCTTTAGTAGGACATTGGCTCTCTAAATGTGCTTTCGCTGGCCTGCAGTAGGGGCAATGCCTCAGAGACCTCCTTGAGTAGTTGTAGGGCTGATTCCCTCCTTGCCCTGCCAAAAATTTACTCATCCTTCCTGTTCCCACCTGACAAGCACAGCACAGTGCTTTTCCTGCATTTCAATGCTCCTGGGTGAGAGTCAGACATTAAAGCATTAAGCCACTTGGGCTAGCCAATATTTACTGGCCTAGAGGGTCCTCTGTTGCATGGTAGAAAGTCCATGGGCCAGAAGAGAAGCTGATGTGGAGCTCTTGGTCCAAAAATTTTGTACACCTCACAATTAGGTGTTCTGCATATAAATGTTAGCAAATGGATGGCTTGGTTGCCATCTTGTAATTAATCCACGGGGTCTTGCCCTGAGTTGCATTTGTGTGTTCTTGGGTGGCGGTCCAGCTGTTTGGAGTTGACTGTTTCCTTCAGAAAAATGTCTTAAAGCAGAGAAGAAATTGGGAGAGAGTTACTTGTCTTTATAAGGAAAAAAATATACCGAGAGTGTGTGCACACAAGAAGCAAGAAAAATTGAATATCACAGAATAGTTTGGTTTAGAAGGGACAGTAAATATCATCTGGTTCCACTCCCCCTGCCATGGGCAGTAATACCTTCCAGGAGACCAGGTTAATCAGAGCCCTATCCAACCTGGCCTTGAACACTTCCAGGGATGGGCATCTACCACTTCTCTGGGCAACCTGTGCCAGTGCCTCACTACTCTCCCAATAAAGACTTTTTTCCTAATATCTAATCTAAATCTACCTTCTTTCAGCTTGAAGTCATTCCCCCTTAGTACATACTCTCTTAAAAGTCAGCTTCATGTAGTGGAAGGAAAACAAGAAATAAAGCAATATCCCTTGCTAAATGGATGCAGGGCTCTTGCAACAAATCCTAACTGAGGCAGATTCTCTTCCTCCTTTTCACTTTAACACAGCAAAACATGCAGCCTTTTCTCTCTTCCCAAATTGGTCCTCCTGCATGAGTCCTGATCTTGCAGAGCACAGAGCATAAATACATAAAAATATTCTGTGTTGGTAGTTTTGAAAACTGTGTCTTTAGAATCAAAAAGAATATTCTGAACAAATTGGTACAGGGACTGTGATCTGAAACTACTGTACTCTTGTATTCTAAAAGCAGTAATTTTGGACTTCGAGTCTCAATTTACTCTTAAAAGAAAAAAGTTGTTTAACCTTAAAAGGAATAAAATGGAGCACGATTTTACTACCTAGCTTTTAATATCTTTGCAGAAGACATATGTTTTGCAATAATGTCAGTGTTTTTAAGTTTTGTTTTATCATAAAATAGGCTTTTTGAGTAAATTGTTTAATCAGAAATGTTGGCAGTAAAACACAGTTTTCATTTTCTCCAAAATAGCTTCGGTTGTTGTTTTTTTACACAGAATATTTATGGAAAATCTTCCTATTTTATGTTTTCTGTGGAGAGAAGTTTATAACTGGTTCAGTAAACTATTCCATGCTTTCGTTACTGACATCACTGCATTTTTAAATGTTAGACTTGAAAATTCCTTGGAGGAGGTAGTTTTCCATCTTCCCCATTGCGCTAAGCCTGAGGAGGACGGGCACAAATCCGGCTATGGCATTCCCAAGTTTACTCAAGGGTGATGCTCCTGGGTGCTGGTCTGAGCCAGCTGAGCTTTTCTGGGCTGTTGACTTTATTCATCTCCCTGCATTCATCTCCCTGCATATCCACGGGGCAAGCATTTAGCCAGGAATGCGTCCCGTTTCAGAGATGGGACAAAGCCCTCCACCGCCTACCCCTTCCCCACAGTATTTACTGCCGCAATCGGTGAGGGTTTGCATCACAATCACTCAACCAGTTCTCCAGGAGCTGAGAGACTTTATCTTAGGAGTTATTGAGAAATTCATTTGTTGCTGCAGCCAGTTGTTAGGCAGGGTTTGCAGACAGTCCTGAAGGTTGGGAAACACTCCGTAGATGCCTTATGCTGATTTCCAGCCCTCCCTGTAGAATCACAGACTGAACCATTTAGGTTATGCTGCCCAGCCAGGTATTTAAATCCTCTTAGTCAAAGACAATGACCCCCATTTAAACACTACCTGTTATGGCGAATTCTTGCATAGGTATCTTTCTTTTATCTCCAAAAACCCCTCCAACCTCTTCTGAAATCAGTGTTTCCTTCTATGAAAGATGATGTTTCAGTTGGAGTACTTGAGTTGCTGGTTTCTGTGTTGATGAGACCGAGTGAGGAAATCCCGGAATATGCTAGTGAAAAAGCAGAAATTGTAAATTTAGATGTTTTGTTCAGTGTCTTAGTGAGCTTTTTAAACCTTTCTACTGATTTACTTTTACACTCTGCTTCCAAGTTTTGCACTTCCATTATGTTTCTCAAAATCAGTAATGCAAAGAAAAGCATTGCTAGGAAAAGGGAAAATGTGGGTTTTCCCTGTTTTTCTTTTTTGGTATTATTATTTTTTCCATCTCTCTCTTTTTAATTTTTATCCCCTATTACAGGGTAGGAACTAAAATAACTAGTAATTCATGAAGTTTAAAAAAATCTCCCTTAAATAACATGAAAGTTTAATTGTTCATTGCCCTTGGGGAGTATATTTGAGGGTCTGTGGCTAATTCTTGTTGATTTCAGGATGAAATAGGAGCCTAAACACCTTTTAAAAGTCTTTCTGGTAGCACTTAGGGCACTTAGGAAGTCAGTGGGATTTGTGTGCTTATGTCAATGAAGGACTTAGGAAAATAGTATTTAGCAGTTTTAGAGGCAGACCCACCAGTGGAAGCTGTGGGAATTTTTATTTCTAAGTTGCTTAGGGACTGCTGATAATCTGAAATGATTGCAGGTTTCCTCCATACAACTTCAAGTCCACTTCTGAGGCCCAGGATCATTTTTCACTGACTTTTCTGTTTCATAGTAGAAACCATGGAGGCCCTTCATGTTTCTGAAAGTAAGACAACACACTAGAAGCTGTGCTTCCCAAAAGTGATATTTGAAATCCTAATTACAAAGACTGAGGAGAGGAAAAGCATTCTGCAGTTAATACAGCATGTGTTATCACTCCGTAGGCAAGCAGGCAGATCAATTCTTATCTGACTTTCAAAATAAATTCACACTTGGAAGGATCCAAGGCTCTTCTCTGGGGCTGGTTGCATCCTGCTTGCTGAGCAGGGCTAAACCCCCCTCCAGCTTGGCCACTGCTGATTGTGTCAAGGTACCTGTCTGCAAAGCCTTGCATGCAGAAAAATCTTTGATTTCAATTTCAGGCAAAGCTGCGATCTTGACATGCATTTTTTCCAGCCCTCTTAAAAAATATTTTTGGTTTGTGATGTGGTTTTGGTTTGTTGGTTGGTTGGTTGGTTGGTTTTTGTTTGTTTGGGTTTTTTTTTATCTTTTTAAAATTTTTTGTTTGCACAAACGTATACATTTGGGGCAGAAGCAGCAGTAAATCTCATAGCAATGGGTTTTAGAAGGGTTTCCTTGGAGAAACGCTGGATGAACTTTCAAAAGGCAGGACGGTGCCTCATAGCAGGAATGTTGTCTGCTGAAGTGTTACATTGGGTGAAAATAACTCTTCCCTAAAACAATCCTCATCTATCCTTTGCTGTCTGCTTTCTGCCAGCTTCCATTGCTGCTGATGGGGTCCAGCCAGAAAAACCATTAAAGAGAGTCTGGATGGGTCTTTTGAAAATCTGCCTCTAATGTTAGAGCAGTCAAAATAATACAGCTGAGTACTTGCTGTGAGTAAGAAGCAGTACAGAGCGTGACTACCATTTTCCATTTCCGTTTATCTTCCATTGGAGTTCATTGGGCTAACCTAAGCCAGGGTTAAAGCTAGGCATGTTCCTACCCTGGATTCTTACCTGGAATCACAGCCTCGGTGTGGCAACAATTTTAAACTTA
>VYZR01117644.1:49106-62153 GCA_013400675.1 Oxylabes madagascariensis | reverse complement strand
GGCAGCACCCCACTTACAGAGAGGGTCCATGAAAGGGCTAGAACAGCATGGAAAAGAGCAGAGGGACTATTAACCTAGCCCCCATTACAGCTAATTCAACCATTAGCCCAGCAGAGAACACAGCTTTTTGCTAGGTTAGCTTTCTGCCAGCTTTATGTACTGAGTCAGCGTATGCAGTGGATCTGCCACAATCAGTACAGGGTGAGCAGGAGATGCTGAGGATCAGGGGAAGGGGCATTGTCCTCCTGGAGGAAGAAAGCTCTTGTACTACCTCAGCTGTATTGTACACTTGCATGTTTAGCTGCATCCTCTGATGGATTAAATCTAAATGGATAAAGTCCCCAAGCAGCTACAAGAACACTACAAACAGCATAAGGGAACTGCAGGAAGACAAGCAGAGGACAGGCACATACACTTTTAACATGTGCAGCCACAACATGTGCATGACTAAGGTCACTGATTGAATTCTCTATGACTGATTGAACTCTCTACCATAACTCCTCTGCTCAAAATAGGGTTAACTAGACCAGGGTTGTGATCCTGATTTTTTTGCCTTGTTCCTTCTCACAATCCTGAATGCCACTATCCCATGGTCACTGCAATTAAGGTTGCCTCCAGTCTTAATGTCCTAACCAATTCTCCTGTTTTTTTAAGTGGAAGTCCAGCATAATGCCTTCCTATATCAGTCCCTTGATCACCTGTGTTAGCAAGAGGTCATCAATTCATTTCAGAAACATCCTGGACTGCTTGTGTCCTGCAGTGATGATAAGAATCATCATGTGATGATAAGAATCAGCACCTGTAAATATGAAGCATTTTGCGTTGTCTGAAGGTCTCATCCGCTTCTTCCTGCTTAGGGGGTCTGTAGCAAACACCCACTACAAAGTCACCCCTATTGATCTGCCCTCTAATCTTAACTCATAAACTCTCAACAGGCTTATCTGACTGAAGGTAGAACTCCATGCAATTCAACTGCTCTTTCACATAAAATGCAACTCCCATTCCTTGCTACCCCACATTGTCTTCCTATGCCATCCACATCCATTCATTGCAGCACCCTAGCTGTGTGTTTATATCACAAAAAAATTGTTGCCCTACAGTTGCATGCCAAACTCTACCTCCTCCCTTTTACTCCCAATAATGTATGCATCTGTATAAAGGCACTTCAGAGAAGCATCCAATCCTGCAGATCCCCAGGAAAAGCAAGAGCTTCCCCTATCAAGTTCTATTTCTACTCCCTTGTTGGAGTGCTGGGATGATTTGCCTCCAGACCTGATCTGTAGATTATTAAATGTCTTGTTCAAATTAGCCTATACACTTTGTTTGCAAGTTCATTAATTCCTTACTTGACTGCATGTAGTAATTTTCTTTTACTATCATTTCTCCTTTTGCCCTGACTTGGATAGGTGGATGCTATCTCCTCCTGGTAGTCCTTGCTCTACAAAGGAGGTCTCAAGGCCATAAGAGCCAAAGCTCTGCTATCAGCATGAGCTGTGCAACTAACTTGCTGTTGAGAACCAGTATCTGTTTATTCCTCCTGATGGTGAGAAGGGGGTTGAGTATCATAGAGAAGATCCACCTGGCTTCCTGTGCCCTTGGCCCTCATTCCAAAGGTCACACAGTCATGCTTGATAAGCTTCAGGCACCCCCTTGCTATATCCATTAGTGTTCAAGTAGAAGAGCTCTAAGGTTAAGTATTTTAAAGGTGAAACACACCTTGGCAGTCCTTCCCTCACATCCCTGTCGGGGGTATCCAGAAGCAGCAAACCTCCCTAACACAGAATCACATGTGGAAGCCTCTGTTCCCTACAGGAGTCAGTCTCTCCACTATCTGCTCAGTCTCACCACTTGCTGCTGCCCCAGGTGCTGTTCTGATGCTCAGTTGTATAAAACCATGGAATCACTTAGATTATAAAAGGCTTATAAAGAGCTTCAAGCCATGTGTCTTCTTTCAGTGCACTAAACCGATTTGGCAATTGCACATCTGCTCAAGGAACAGGAATCTCTCTCCTGTGTCAGAGGCCACCAGCCTTCACCACTGCGGGAGTATCCATCTCCCAGCCTAATATGCACAGGCTATTTCTGCCCCTCATCAATACACCTGTAGGTTTTTTAATAGCTGGTTAATTTCTCTGTTCTGCAGTCAATATAATAAAGCTTAGTTCTAACCCAACCTTTTGGACTCTTTTTCTCTTTCCTAATTCTTTTTCACTTCTGTATATTGACTGTGGAGTGTGCTGGACAGTATTGATCAGTACCGTACTCTCTTGCACACAGGTAACCACTACAGTAATTTTCTTTCCAAAGATCCTCTGATGGTGGAGGTTTATAGTAATATTAATTCTCAATATAATGTAACCTGCTGCTTTTCAGAAATGTACTATAAAAGTGGAGTTTTGTTTTAGTTTATCTCCACAAAAGGTGGGGCACAGTTATCACTAATTATAGAGCTGAAAACATCTGCATCAAGTTACATCAAAAGGACTCAATGTTTTTCTTAACTTGCAGTCAAAGCAGCTGTCATTATTAAACTGGAGGTTAAAAATCCAGATTCTTGAATCTGAAGAGTCCTGTAACTTTCTGCTATTTCTGTGCTGACCCCCTTCCACCATTCCTTTGCTTGATGACACAGGTTTTCCACAACTACACACCTTTAGGAGCAGGGACATCACTTGCTTCTGGCAAGCAGGTGCCCCCGGGCATCCCTGCAGCTCACTGTCTGGAGAGGTGCAGCCTCTCTCAGGAACTTGGCCCAAGCAGAGGCCTCTGATGTGCCAAGTGTGGTTGTGCCAGTGGTAGGGATCATGGCCTGCGGTGCTTCACTCCTTCCCCAGGCTGATCAAGTTCAACAGCCCAGCAGAAAAAGCTGAACAACAAAGCCAGTCTTGACTGTTTAGCTTGCTAAACAAGAGCAGGAAAAACTGCAGCCAAGACCAGCAGGACAAGAATGGGAAGATGCACAGTCATGAATGGGATCAGAATCTGCCCCTTTCAACAGCAAGCTATTAACCATATCAGTTTTATGACAACTGAAATTCCATGCACTCCTTAGTGCTGCAAAATCAGCTACTGATGTTAACTCAGACTCTCAAAAATAAAAGATTCACCATGTGTGTGAATGAAGCTATTTTTGAGACACGCCACAACAGAATCTATGAAAGTCAGTCCTGCACTTTATGATACTAAGTGACAGAGTACTAGATTAAGTAGAACATCACTAAAAACTAGTATGGCAATGTTCCACTACAATGAGGTTTTACAAGAAAAGTTACTATTTCAGAATCTATGTTCTTCTCCCAAGCAATTTCTGCTCAAGAAGGAATAAACATTAATTACCATACTAAACATAAATTACTATACTAGCAGTTAAAATAGCACCATACTAAAAATACCGTAAGCCTAGTAGCTTCCCTATCCTAGCCTTGTTTGAAGTTAAAGAAATGCACAAGGTTACTTTAAGTATCGCCCAGAGACTGTTACCATTGAAAGTCTTATTTCTGCAAAGGGAAGCAGAGTAATCGATTTCCTCTACTGAGAAGTTAATCCTTAGCAGTTATAAAAATCTGTGCTCTTACACTTCTGACAACATTAGCAGGCTTTTTCCCTTCCTTGCTACCAACCTTAATACAGTCACACAATCCCTTTTTATGCAAACAAACTTCGATATGTATCTAAATTCATTCAACCATAGGTTACTAAACTGCTTGGAGAGTTTAACTAGTCATACAAGATAAGGAACTGGACTACTGTAGAGCCATAGTGTACACATTTGACACCCAGCCAAGCTTTTTGCAAAGCCCCTCAGAGCTCAAACTGATCCAACAGAAACAGCTTCTTGTCCCTATCATTGTGTCTGCTCACTAACAAGACAAGAGATTAACCAGGCAAGTTTTTAACAGGTTAGGTGAGTGATACTACCTAATAATTTGATTAGCAAGCTGAGAACTGGCACAAGTTAAGCAGCAGGAGAATATTGCCAGAAGCTAAGAGGATGGAATGAAACTGCCTCTTTCAACAAGAGCCTGTTGGATTAGCTCAGGCATCTCATTTGAGCTTCACTCTAGGTAGAAACAGAATCAATAAGCCCATTTTTTCCACCCCTACCGAGCTCTGGTACTCATACTGACTCCAAGATTCACACATGTAACTGGCTCCTACTGATCCGTACTTGGCATAGCTAACCTTAGGCAAAGCCGGTGTTTCAAACACAGTAAACACAGTTTATTTATGATTGTGATCACTGCTTCACCTGTTACTCAGTACAAGCTTCCCACAGGTACACCACTTCCACCTGTCTAGTTTAAGAGAAGTTTTCTCTTTTGAATCACACCACCGCTACTGCATAGAAAGCAGTGTATCTTGTCTCTCACCTTCCCCAAAACATATTCTAAAATAACAACAAGTCAACATGGTAAAGTGAACTATCAGATTTATGATATTTTAGCAGGACAGGACATAAAACACTTGTACTGCCAGGGAGTGAAGTGTTACATAAGCCACCAGTACAGAGTTATTACAGTTGAACACACAAAGTAAAGGATTCAGCCACAGGAATGAAGGTAGGAATGTTAAACATATATCCTAGATGCATCATTTAAAGTGAAAGGTAACTGAAGAGCTATTAGTCAAGCATTTTAGCCTATGGAAGATTTTTTTCTGCACTTTTTGGGTGTTGTATATTTCCTACTGGGAAGCCGACCTTTCCTTCCTGGTATCTACAATAGCTTTAAAAATAATTAGCAGCTAAAGATGCAGAGGTGTTACAACATTCCTTGGTTAATGAGATAATCTAATCAAATTAAAAGTAGACTTAAAAGATCATGTTCGAGGAAAGCAAATTTCTTCAGGACCAGGGCTTAGAAAGCTCTCTGTAGCATCACAGACTCATTCTTAAGGTAGTTCTCTAGAAAGACCACCACCAAGTTCAACATAGCCAAAAGGAATACACATGAGGAAATGGGAAACAAGCCTTCTGGCATTAAAAAGGCATGCAACTGCCAAATTCTTTCCTTTTCTTAGTTTTCAACTTGGTTCTAACTGCCAAGTCAAATGAAATCACTAATGTTGGCAAGAAAATCCTGGCTATTTGTAGAGGTTAATAATGAAATTCATTATACACAGGTAAAATGAATTAGGACTCAGAGGACCCACCCCACTGATATACAGCTCTTGTTGCAGACGTGAAAAAGCCACTTAGTACTCTGCCTGTGATTTATAATGCTACTTGTCTAGGCAGAAAGTCCTCTACCCATGTCAGATATAATTTTGATCAGAAGTATTTCCTTAATATTTACGAAATTTTTGTATCTTCCTTAACTCCTTCAGCATGCAATATAAGCTGGACAGAGGGCAACCAGGCAATTATGCAGTAGTGCCAAAGACAAAGTTGTTCTGCCGCTACTTTTACAAAATTAGTCGCTTTGGTAGCCTGTACGGTCTTACACTTTAGGTGTACAAAGAACAATCTGATTGTTTAGTCAAAGAGGCTTCCAAGGGGCATGTCCATACAGTAGTTTGCTTTCAAACTGCCTCTTGAATTCCACTAGACTGGTCAAGACTGAAAACTCCATGTGAATATATTGCTGGTGACCTGATACTACACAAGGACTGGCTGAACCTCTGACAGGTGAAGCAAGTCATGAATATGGACAGCTGAAATTGGCCATAAGAGCACCTGTCTCCACACACACCAAGGAGAATAAATTACACAGGAGGAACAGGCTAATAAAAACTCCCCAAAAACAACCCAGAAGAAAACCAAATCGAAAAAACCCCAACAAAACTCCCAAAGAACTCCTAACCAAAGAAAAACTCCTCAAACAACACCCCTCCTCCCTCAACGAAAACAAAACCCACAACCCACTGAGTTCAGTAGAGCAAGCGACTAAGCCCTGAGTTTAAAACCAGGATCAAGTCTTCAGTACTTGCCCTTAACAGTTTTTAAAAGCAGAAAGTCAGCTACTCTGGAGAACAGAGTAACTGCAATATTACTTAGTACAATTGCAATATTAATATGGCAATATTACTACAGACACAAGAGCTATTGTACCAATCTCACAAGAAAAAAAAAATAGGTGGTTCCATAAGAGGAAGAAAATAACAAGTAAAAGTGAAACACAGAAAAGTGTTACTTTTTATTATTCTTAAATCCACAAATAAAGAACGGAAAAACATCTTGGCTTACACTTCCCAAGACAAAAGTTGCTATAAAACCAATTTTGATATTTAAAACAACACAGTGCAAAGAAACTTGCCTGGTAGTTGAAGCAAATACTGGTATGGCTCTAGGATTCTTTTAGATGTTTCATCCATCCCATCCATTTCTTTATCTCCTAAGATGTAGTTCACTGTTAAAGAAAGTGTTATTAGCACTATTTAGATTTAAAAATATGGAAGTAAACAGTAGATGCATACAACTAAAATGTCAGCTGACTTACAGGCTAGGTGAAAATATTCTAATTTTGCACACGACACCTTCAGTATATAAAAGGTTTCCAGGTGTCATTTACCAAGGAAACACATATAATACACGCTAAATACAGTTTTCTTTAATTATTCATTAAGTTTAAGCCAACTCCTAGACTTTGTTTACTTTTTTTGTACGTAGTAGATTGCTTAGGTGAGGAAGTATTTAAAACTTTACCATTCACTACAATGACGCTCCACTACAAGTCCTCAAAGATGCTCATACAAAGCCCCATATACAAAACCTCACACGACTGATCCGATTAGATCTTCCTAAATGCTTTCTCCAGACATTAGACATTCCAAAAGTGGAATTGTCTAAGAGCAGAAAACATACCTCAGATCAAGGCAACCTAAAGAAGTAGAATACTAGCTTTAGTCTTTTTCAGTCTTTTGTTATAAGTCAAAATAGAAACATACCATTTTCCTTGCACTGTTCAAGCATGCAGACAGCTCTACACACTTTCCCATACACCATAAATGTAACAGACTCTTCTGAATGATCTTTTAGGATCCAGGGCCTACAGAGCTCAACAATTTTCTATTGATTAGCTTTGATTCACATACTTTTGGTCATCTCCACTCTTTTCTCAGACTGTTTTTCGTGATAGATTTACTATCCTTTCACCTCTAGCCCTCCTTGCTGCACTGCAGATGCAGCAACTCAAAACAATTCTTCTCATGTAGTTTTAAGACAGGAACTGCAGCAGAAGCATAAAGTCTCATGCTACTTCAACATCACTTCTCAGATACTTCACTAGTATCCTGCAAAGGATTGATTTCTTTCCTACTGGAGCAAGTGAATAGTTATTTAAGTTAATGTCCCGATTTTGGCTAGAATAGAGCTATTTTTCTCCCTAGTACCTGATACAGTGCTGTGTTTTGGACTCAGTGTGAGAATACTGTTGATAACACACTAATGTTTTGGTTTTTGCTAAGAAATGCTCATCCTAAGTGAAGGACTTTTCAGTTTCCCAAGCCCTGCCAGGGAGCAGGTGCACAACAAGCTGGGAGAGTATAGCTCAATCAGTTCCTGTCTATTCCCACTCCTACCTTCCACACCCACAAGCGTTTGTAGCAGTCTGTACTTGGGGAACTGATCGGTGTTAATAACTATTTTCCAAGTTTAGGTTTAGATCAATTCCTTTATTTGCTTCACTGTATGTGTTCATCAAATCTACTGGCACACTTCAGGGGCAAGAAAGGCTATTTAACCAAATACAGATGTCAACAAAATGCTCGTAAGACTGCACCTTTTGGGAAAGCTCCGCACAGTTTCTTGGCAGTGATGCTGTGATAAGAAGTACAGCCTTTCCAACCTATCCATGATGTGCCAGCACAACTAGTGGTCAGGTCACACGCTAATCAAAAGCAGATTTGACACTCTTGACTCCTTATTTTGTTGCCAGCTTGTTGTTGTAACTGAAGTGTTTTCAACCAGCGCTGCCACCGAGAGTCAGCTGTCAAACTGTACCCTTACATATGAAGAGTAAGTCTCAAAAGACTTCAGCAAGGAGGTAAAATCAAAGATTTTCAGAGCCTACCCCCAGACGTTTTAAGCAGAAAGAGTCTGTTAGAGATAGATATAAGGATATACTATCAACCTAACAACTCCCCTGTGACTATTATTTGTCAAAAAAGCCACACAGACGGTGAGAGAACTGGAAGTGCATAGCTATCCAGCAAGACTGAGAAGAGACGTTAGGATTGGAAGTGCTCTCCTATAAAAGTTCTTGCTTAGAAATAAATGTCAAAGCTCTTTCTCTTCCCTCAGGGAATTAGGTCTCTTGCTCATCTGTAAGGCAATAAGCCAATATTCAGAGTCCCTAACTAACTTGAAATTCATTAGTATTGTACAGCATCAACCTAAATATTTGCATCTTCCTGCACAAAACTAACAGGCATTCACCTGAAATACTGCTTATCAGCAGAAAATTAGTCAGGTGCTTCTGCCAGAAGTACAGAGATTCTTTCTTTTTTTTTTCTTTTAATAAAAGCAAGGCAAAAAAGATCTCATGAACAAAAGTAACTCAAATCAATATAATGAAAATTTTCTATACTACTGTTCTACCATTAAATGAAATTTTAGGTAAATCCCCACCAAGGAAAAAAGAAAGTCAGATTATTCATCAGACTTTTAAACACACATTTAACACGCCCACTGGCACACAAACAGTGAACAGAACCTCCCCCAAACTTGTACATAGAAAGGGACACTTGATACAGAAACACATAAATGAAATTCATTACAAAAGCCTCTAAGCAAAAGTACCATGATACCAGATGTGTGATATTACTGCTCTTTGCATAAAATTATCACATGCAGCACACTTGGGAAATGATTGATACGAAGGGTTTCCTGCAGAGGTGACCGACCGATTTGTTATGGAAGTTACACTGTTGCACTGACAAAGACTTCTCCGCGATTTAGATACAAGATCTCAAGTCACCACCTCCCAATAAAAAATAAAAGCCAGCAGTTAAACAAAAAATGAAAGGGAATGCAAAGCCTTTTGTTAGTGAAAGTGCAAGAATTGATTACATCTATGCTTATTCATAGGATTAAAGCAGACAAGGCCATTTTACCTTTTAAACCAGCACACAAACTTGCTGCATTTCAATTAATATACATGGCGAAGTTAATTTTTCAGTTATTTCTCAGAATCTTCACATAGGCATAAAGAACAGCCACACACAACAGAGAACCTTTGGACAGCTGCCTTTTGGACTGCACCAAACCTTATCTCTGATGACCTCTTTGAAAACACTAGGATAAGATGGTGACGTGAGCCTCCATAACGTGGAACTACTCTAAAGATACACCTGAAGCTGTAATCTGTGCCTAGGACCTTTCTAGAGAGGATGAAAGTTGATGATTAATGATGATTAATTTTAGGTCAAATGTCAAGAAAAAGTTTCCCTTTGGAACTCTGCAAAACAGCTTCTCACACTATCGTGTTCCATCCCACTCTGCAGAACCTTCTTCCCCTCCTCCCAAACAGGGGGAATATAACAGTCTGAAATAGTCCAGGCTAAATATACAGATGGTATTTTAAAAAGTATCATTATCTCAAGGGTTGCAGTCATAGAGCAATTACAGAGAAAGTAAAAGACAACTACCAAAGAAGCAGAGAGCTGCAGTATAAAATGAACCATTGAGAAAGTTCTCAAATCAGCTCCATCACAGAACTCAGCGCACTGAGACACTGGCTTCGTTGTGACCAGTGGAGGGGAAGAAGCCCCAGAGAGGGGGAGCAGGTAGGAGTGAGAATGAGAGTTACAAAAAGAATACAAAGACAACATAGTGAATATGTGTTGTCTCAAACGGAGACTACCAGAAGTCTTAATCCAAACACAACTGGGACACTAGTCCACATTCCCATTCTAATTAGCAGAGTCGTGTTTATGACCTCTCCTAGGCTGACACCGAACAACACCTCGCGTTCAAGCTGCGGGCGGGCAAGCTTCCCATAGGTGGAAGGGCAGTCACAGACCGCACATTTTCCCCGAAGATGCGCTAAGCAAACAGCAGCTTTCCGTCGCCGCCACTCCAACACCAACGCCAGAACGGCACGAGCATACTGCTCCCGGGAACGTGGCTCCATTTTAATGGGATTTCCAGGTAAAATTGAGCACGGACGCTGCAGAAGCCAGACAACAATACCTGGGCCGCCAAAGTCCCCGCAGGCAGACGGGGAGGGTCTCTGAGCTGCGGGCCGACCCGAAGACAGAAGATGATGAGTCGGCAAAACCCGCGACCGGAGCTGGAGCGCTGCGTTACGCGGATAAAACTCACGTTTCACAGGGAACACCAAGTTGCTGCCGACCTGTCTGCAGCTGCCAAACTCCCGCCACAAGCAGACCGAGGGAAATAAGATTCATTGTTTTCGGAGTTCAACGCGACAGGGGCAGCCTCCTCGGCCACCTCCATAACTCGAGGACGAGCGGGCCCAGCTCTTCAGCGCCATTTTAGGAGACCGAGAGCCGAGGACGCATGGCTCCCCCCGCCCGCCGTCCACCCCCATTTTCTGATCGGCGCTGCCGGGCTCAGCCGCCAGGGAGGGCCGGGAAGCGCCGCCCGCCGCCAGCCCAGCGCAGCCCCGGCCCCGGCGCGCTCTGTCAGTCACTCCGCCCGCCCGGCAACCGCCGGCACCGCCCAGCACGACCGGCGGCCCCCTTTCCCCCGGCCCCTTCCCGGGAAGCCTACAAGCCCCTCCTGGGCGGGGCGAGGCGGCCGCAGGACCCGCTCCCCCGCAGCCAGGCTCGGACCGGCCCCTCCGAGCGGGGTACCCCCTCTCTCTCCGCCGCCCGGACCCCATGGCCCCCCACCAGCCCCAGGCAGCTAACAGGGCAGGCGACCTCACCTAACTTCACCTCGCCGCCACGTCCTCCTCCGCCGCCGCCGGAGCTGCGCCCCCGAGCAGCGGCCGCTCCGGGAGTGGCGGCGCTGGCGGCGGCAGAGCCCAGAGCGAGAGCACCGCCCCCCTCCTTCCTTCCGCCCCGCCGGGCGCCACCTTCCCCTCCTGGGGGGAAAATGCGCCACCGAGCGCTTCCCGCGCACGCGCGGGCCCCGCCCCCTCGGCTCCTTAGTATTCGCCGGAGGGCCCTGCCCCCGCGCGCGATGCACTTTGGGAGCTGTAGTCCTCTAAGCCGCGCAACGCTGCCTGTCGGAAATGCTGCGAGCAGCGAGCGAGAACAGCGTTCCCCATGACCACCCTCGGCGCCGAGTCTCAGTTTCCATAGAAGTGGAGAAGAATGATGTCAGTATTTCCGACGCGAAGGCCAATGGGACCGCGGGGTGGGCGGGCCTTGCGGGACACGGCCCAATGGGGGAGGTGGAAAAGGGGGCGTGGCCGTTCCCGTTCCCCCGTCAGTCAGTCATCGGTGCGGGAGGGGGAAGGGGACCGAGCCGAGCAGTCACCGCCGCCGGGGCCGCGCAGGACGGATCGGCCCCTCCGCGCGCCGTGCGGGGCCGCCGCCAGCGGAGCCGCCGCAGCGNCCTTCTTTTCTTCTTCTTCCTTTTCTTCCCCTCCTCCGCCGCCTCCTGCCTGCCCTCCCTCCCTCCCCCCGCCCGGACCCGCTGCGCCGAGCCGGGGAGTTGCGGCTGTTGCTGCCGAAACTCCTGCGGCGGAGTCAGCGCTTTCCTTTATTTAGGGGGGAGACGGAGGGAGGAGGAGCCGCCGCGATCCGGAGCCGCAGCCCCTACAAAANGCCCGCCCGGCAACCGCCGGCACCGCCCAGCACGACCGGCGGCCCCCTTTCCCCCGGCCCCTTCCCGGGAAGCCTACAAGCCCCTCCTGGGCGGGGCGAGGCGGCCGCAGGACCCGCTCCCCCGCAGCCAGGCTCGGACCGGCCCCTCCGAGCGGGGTACCCCCTCTCTCTCCGCCGCCCGGACCCCATGGCCCCCCACCAGCCCCAGGCAGCTAACAGGGCAGGCGACCTCACCTAACTTCACCTCGCCGCCACGTCCTCCTCCGCCGCCGCCGGAGCTGCGCCCCCGAGCAGCGGCCGCTCCGGGAGTGGCGGCGCTGGCGGCGGCAGAGCCCAGAGCGAGAGCACCGCCCCCCTCCTTCCTTCCGCCCCGCCGGGCGCCACCTTCCCCTCCTGGGGGGAAAATGCGCCACCGAGCGCTTCCCGCGCACGCGCGGGCCCCGCCCCCTCGGCTCCTTAGTATTCGCCGGAGGGCCCTGCCCCCGCGCGCGATGCACTTTGGGAGCTGTAGTCCTCTAAGCCGCGCAACGCTGCCTGTCGGAAATGCTGCGAGCAGCGAGCGAGAACAGCGTTCCCCATGACCACCCTCGGCGCCGAGTCTCAGTTTCCATAGAAGTGGAGAAGAATGATGTCAGTATTTCCGACGCGAAGGCCAATGGGACCGCGGGGTGGGCGGGCCTTGCGGGACACGGCCCAATGGGGGAGGTGGAAAAGGGGGCGTGGCCGTTCCCGTTCCCCCGTCAGTCAGTCATCGGTGCGGGAGGGGGAAGGGGACCGAGCCGAGCAGTCACCGCCGCCGGGGCCGCGCAGGACGGATCGGCCCCTCCGCGCGCCGTGCGGGGCCGCCGCCAGCGGAGCCGCCGCAGCGGTGTCAAGCGGGGCCGGGGGTGCCCGGAGCTGAGAGGAACCTTCGCCCAGTTCCCTTCCGTGCCCCCCGCCTCGGGCCGGGGGAGTAGCGGGCGGGCGGTCGCCGCGGAACAAAGGTGAGAGCGCCGAGCCGGAGAAGGAGCCCCCGTGCCCCGCCGGCGGCGGGCGGGGAGGCGGCGAGGGGCCCCGTGGGGGCGCGGGGCCGGGCGTGCGGCGGCGAGGGAGGGAGGGGGGCGCTTGTTTTTCTCCTGGTAGCGAGACTGCGGCGGGACTCGCCGATGCTTCTTCTTCCCCCCCACCCCAAACACCCAGTGGCGGGCCGGGGGGGAGGGACCGGCGGCTTCTCCTCCAGCCCCTCTGCCGGGAGGGACGGAGCCCCCTCCTCCACACTCACACAGACACACGCTCCGTGTCCCCGCCGAGCAGGTCGGGCCCCTTTCTCCCCCCCCCCCCCCCCTCCTCCCCCCCCCCCCCCCCCCCCCCCCTTTTTTCTTCTTTTTTTTT